>RJWM01001876.1:0-84451 GCA_004363535.1 Dasyprocta punctata | reverse complement strand
CTCCCGATCCCCTCTGCCGGGCATTTCCCGCACGCTCTCCGCGCGCGCCGCGGACCGGCGAAGGCAGGATGGAAGCCGGGCTGCCGCTGCTCTGCGCCGCGCTAGCCCTCGCCCTCTCCCGGGCCGGCGCCTCCCGCAACGGTAAGTGACAGGCGGGGTGCGAGCGACCGCGCTGTCCCAGGCACCCGGGCACCCACGTCCCGCCTGGGTTTGGCTCCCTCTAGGGCTGCGGGACCCAATGCGCAGAGCTGCACGAGGAACCGGGAACGACCACTCGCCTCCCAGGCCGGGCGAGGGAAACTTTGACCCGGGCGGGGAAATAAAGACAGAAGACCGGTCTGGTGAGGGCGGGAGGATTGCAAGTCCTCGGGCTGCCTCCGAAGTGGGCGCTTTGGCGGTAGGGTTCTCCCGCATCTGCGACGAGGTAGAGCTGCTTACCTCCCCACATCAGCACACCAATTATCTTAATAATGTTTCCTCCCAAAGGCAATTAGATGAGACTCCCTTTCAAAAATCTGATGGCTGTTGAAAGTTAATGAACACTTCTCCCGGAGAACTTCCTGGTTCTCCTGCAGCGCCCCTAAACTGCTTCCTCCTCAGGGCGCAGGCTGGAGATACTGGCTAGTCTGGTCGGTGGCTGGAACTCCGTCCCCGCCTTTGTAAATTGTCCCGCTCGGCCTGGAGTATGAATGAAAGTTCCACAGAATGAATAAAGGAATCTGATCTATACAAGGCACCAGGATAGCTGAAAATCCCTAACCTAGTTGCAGTTTCCACTTCTCATTGAAAACCATTCAGTGTTAAGTAAATGAAAGACTGGGCAGAGGGATAGAGGGTACCATGTAATCTAAATAATGTGTTTAAAAACGTGATCTGGTTGTAGGCATGTTTGACTAGCTGTAAGAGTAGGGGAAGGCAAGGGCATGAGATTATCTTTACTGTAAATCTTTAGCAATTATTATTAACTAATGGTCAAATATTTACTTTTGTCTGGTTTAGATTTCAATCAAAGTAATTAGAAGACAAGAACATGCACTCTTACCGTAGTATATTGTTTTAATGAGACCTACTTTGGAAGGGCTTACACCAAGACAAATTTAAATCACCTCTTTATGGTGGAAGTTAATTGGTCTAATGTGCTTTTTCATAATTTAAGCAACAGATTTTCTCCAACAGGTACCAAACAGTATGCTAAAAGAGGTGCAAAAAAAATTTATGAATGTGAATAGAGCTCAATTTACTAATGGACCTGAGCTGGTGGCATCTTTTTATACCCTGGCACAGAAGCAAAAGCACTCAAAAATTGTGAATGTGGAGTTCAATTCATTAATGAACCTGAGCTGGTGGCATCTTGCTGTATTCTGGCAGGGGATAAAGTAACATTCTGCTCCAAATGAAAGAGCTCCGATGGTCAGAGTCTAGAAATGACAGTGACCCACCCTCTGTCCTTCACAACTGCTGGCGTGACATCCACAGGGGTGTTTACAGGATGGATCTGGAAGCCAGTGCAAAGAGCTTTGGAGATTTTTGCTCTAAACTCCACACATACATACACTTACACACACACACACACACACACACACACACACACACACTTCTTAATTTTCCTAGCAGAAATCTGGGGAATGCTGGGAATCTGAGCTCCAGTCATGAGCTAAAGCCATGTTACCCTGTTTGAAGTGACCAGAGCCAGCCCCTGCCTCAGTAAGCGAGCAGTTCTCTTAAAGCTGTGTCCACCTCCTCCAAGTACCAGTGTCTGCTAAATTAATTCATTAACCTTATTTAGAACTAATGGTCCAGAGTCATTAGAAATTGCTCTTTCTTAATCAACTGTTAGAGAGATTTAACAGAGCCAGGGAGTCTAGCAGTCCACATTATCTTATTACACTGTCACTTTCTCAGAAGTCACAGATTAAAGAGCTCTGGTGTGGTACCAAGTCCACCTAAATGTCTTCTGAAGTGACTCTGTCGAGTGACTGGAACCAGTGCTGTTTTATTTCACTCTTCTAACAGAGGCCAGCTACTGCCATGATGTTTGTACAGAGCTGCATGGGGCCTTAATGAGACAGGGTCACTTTTCCAAGTTTTCTGCACATTTAAAATAATGCACAAGTCTCTCCACAGAATCGCATAACTGAGTCCAGGATGATCATTAGCTGAGATTCAGAATGCCAGTTACAATATCATTTCTTCTTGGCAAACCTAAAGCTTTTAAAAGCCAATACAAAGGGAACCAGTGTACGACTATCCCCAACCTCAGAAACAAAGTCAGAAAAGAAACATCCAGCAATTGAAGAAAACAACATAATTTATGTTGTCTTCTTTTTAATTTATGGGAAACGACTTCTGTAATGCATGTAGCCTTATGCATTTTTGATGTGTGCTTCATCTTTCATTTCCATTTGACCTGGTTTTCCTGTAATAAAATTTTGTAGATTTATAAATTCATGCTGAGAGCAAAGAATGCCATTCTCCTTCTGCAGGGAATCTATCAGATGCAATATTAAAATCTATATATACCATTACTGAATGTTTGTGATTGATAGGCTTATATATTTCACTACTTTCATACCTGTTTCTCTTATGTAGTTTATGCACCAAATTCCTATTGCTTAAAATTAAGCACCAATAAATGTGGCAGCATTTCAAGCTGAGGCTCTCCAGTATGAAATCCATCATAAAAAGTGACAGTGGGGATCTATGCTGAACAATAAACCAGCCCACAGACTGGTTTATTTGGCTCTCAGCACACAACTTCAGCATTTCATTTTTTTTAATAAGAAAAGCTCAAAACTAGTTAGTTTACCTTTGCCAGAATGTGAGAATGTGTCTCACCATATGTGATACCCAGACCTCAGTGTGGTGGGGTGTTTTTCACTCCAACCTTTAGGTAATGAGAATTAATGCCGCATGACTATTTATTTTTCTTTCTGCCCCATCGCTTTGATCTGGTCTCCAAGCCTGTTCAGCTTAGAGAAGTATAGCAGAATTGTTTCTGCCTCACCAAGTATACTTTGTTCTCCCTTGATCTGGATCTCAAGAGCAGAGATAACTCAAAATCACTTAGATTATGGACAGATAAAACAACAACAATATAAAAAAAACTTTGGCGTTCGGCCAATTAAAGTCTAGGGAGATAACACTCACTGCTCAATGACACAGGCGGGGCTTATCACCAGAAAGTGACACAAGGGGTGGAGCAGCATCTTGTAGTCACCTTCCACTTAGAACTCGCCACTTAATGTGATTACACTTCTTGAGGGATAATTAAGTCTAGCAGAGGTTCCCAGGGGACCATGTTAACATCAATTGAGGGGATTTAATGTTTTTAATGCTACAAGATCCTTTTCTTGGAAAGGGACTTGGTGGGGTGGGGGGAGAGAAGGTCTTCTCAAATCGCAAGTTGCTTTTCTGCTTCAATTGACCTGCTGGAGATTCAATAGTGTTCCTTGGTGGCATGCTGTTCTCAGTGCCACCTGGAGGATTAGTGAGAGTCTCCTGAAGTTCCTCTTAAAAAGTTACTGAATATTTACTAACTGGTAATGTGTGCATAAAGCTACACTACCTAGCTGGTTGTCAAGGAAAGATGTGCTAAAACGTTATTTTTATTGCAGATAAATGTGGCGGTACCATAAAAATTGAAAGTCCCGGGTACCTTACATCTCCCGGTTATCCGAATTCTTATCACTCAAGTGAAAAATGTGAATGGCTGATTCAGGCTCCGGACCCGTACCAGAGAATTATGATCAACTTCAACCCGCACTTTGACTTGGAGGACAGAGACTGCAAGTGAGTGAGAAAGTGTTTGAACAGGGCGCCACAGCACCACCTAGTGGTCACGCATGTCTATGGGGGGAACCTATGAGGTGCAGGGTAGGACATCAAGGAATCCAGGAGAGATTCCAGGCTTGGCCAGCTCACATGTCAATGGAGTGGAAATTAAATTACTCGAAGTGATTTTAGAGTTCCTCAGACTGATTATATTGAAATGTGCAACCTCTCATAGTCTCTATCCTGTTAACACTTTTGGTTTGCAAATCTTTTGTTTAAAAACGTATGTGTACAATTCTTTTCTGCTCAGAAATGGTTTGAAGAACTAGAAAGCCAAACTCTCTCTTGCAGTTTTATCAAATATGATAGGTCGCCAATGCACGCTATCCAAAGAAGGTGAGGTTGAGTATTTCAAAAGCAAATCTATGGTACATTTTATGATTTAAGAACAGTATTTATCTGATTGAGTTTGACAAGAAAAAAGCAATTACTCTTGAATAAAGCATATAGGGCCAATTAGATAGTAGACCAAAGATTGGAAGACTTTCATAAAAATTCTGGAGAATAATTGCTAAAGCACAGTCAATATGGGATCTCAAATATAAGCCAGTTTTTATGCAACTGCCTTAGTCTTTCTAGCTCCTTCTATTGCTAAGTTACTAAACAGGGATTGATGTCAGATCTCATTATTATGAAGACATTTTACCACAGAGATGGTCTAAATTGTATTTCTTCACTTTACTTGAAAACACCAGAGTGTGGATGTTGCTTTCCATAGTATGGAAATTATACATTTACATTGCACGTGGTGGTCCACTCAGACCCGGCTTGGCTCATTGCACTTGGTCCCCACACAGCCACCCGCCCCTGTCTTGTCCACATAATTCCATAGTCCTGCCTTTCTGCCCATGGTCTTGTCCCCAGAGATTTGAACCTGTCTGTTGATCTTTTATGAAGTTTACATACATGTATGTATATGTATGTATGTATATATATGTGTATGGTTTCATAAATATGTATAGTTATTTATACATTTGCACTTCTGTCAAAGGGAAATAATCTATTTAAATGTCAATTCTAAAATGATTTTTGGAAAATGGGAATTTATGTTTTTGCAAGTTCTAAAATGAATCGGTTTGGTATAATCACTTACCATGTTATGATTCAGGCTTGTTCATTTTTAAAGATTCTGTTTTCATGTATGTGTTCCTTTTAGGGAAGAACAGAATAGGATGGAAATGTTCCCATCTGTAGAAAGTCCTCAGCAACCTGTTGAGTTGGTGGAGTAAAGTAGCTTTGTATGGTGAGGGAAATGAGGTCATTTGGCTAATTCAACATTTGGGTGTCTAAAGAATGAACATAAACCCATAGACCTGTTTCCAAATAAGCAGTATCTATTACAATGCAATAAAATTATACTGATTCCAATTTAATTTTTATCCTGTAATTCAAAAGTGGTTTGGGGCATTGTCTTGACTTTATAATCTTATGTGAAATTTGCTATTGATAGAGTGTTCCAGTGATTGCTAGGAAACAGGGAGTTCATCGTACTGGTTTTAAAGGTATGCTGGGGACCAAACCCAGGGCCTCACACATTCTAGCCAAGTGCTGCACCACTGAGCTATACCCCAGCTCCTTAATAGTCTTAATGTCAGTTTTACAGTGTTAAAAACCTAGGGAACTTAGAGAATTGTCTCCCGTTTTCTTCCTTCCTTCCGTCCTTTCTTCCATCCTTTCTTTTCTTTTCTTTTCTTTCTTTCTTTTTTCTTTCTTTCTTTCTTTCTTTCTTTTTCTTTCCTTCCTTCCTTCCTTCCCTCCTTTTTCTTTCCTTCCTTCCTCCTTCCTTCCTTTCTTCTTCTTTTTTTATTAATTTATTTATTTATGTTTGCCTCTTGATAATGCTTAAACTGCTATAGGAAGTGTAGAAACTCTGGTTAAACATAATCAAGTAATAACTTTATCATAAAAGGTAAGGTGCTATTAGATTTCAGTAAACTCATATTTCCTAATTCCTGATCAGGAAATCATGACCAGGTAAATGTGTGATAGAACAGAGACTCAGAGTAGTCATTTGTTATTAGCAATAGTGCACTAGGAAATGTTTACTGACTGGCTCCTGGGAGAGGGAGGACCAGCTCCTGGGTTTCAACTTCACTCATGTCCCTGATGTCCCATGGTGGCCAGTTTCAAACCCCCCATGTGACATCTGCACATGCAGGCCTGCACAGGGATGCACACGACAGCTGTGGAGAGCAGGCACAAACCCAGCTCCACACGCTACTGCAGGAGAAATTGTGGCAGGGAATCCTGAATTAATTGTGTGAAGAGCTTACAGCAGCACCTGGTACACAGTACACTTCCCAAAATCATTATTTGTCATATCATGCTGTGGGATACAGTATGGGGGGATTGGAGAAATACCTGTTTAGTTTTCTTTCTTTTTTTTCAAAAATAACATAAAGGATGATCTTAATTTATACAAAGATATTTTTATGGTAACAGCAAGCTATCCAAGAAAGTAACAGCAAAGAAGTTCGTTTCTATAACAGTACTATGATGATGAGATGTTTTGTTTTGTTTTGTTTTTGCTATAGAGTTAGGTGATTTCTTAATTGTCATGACTGAGGCTCTGTTTGCTCGTGAAGGTGGCATCTCATGCCCAGTGTTGACAACCTGATATATTTAGCCTGATGAAGCCCATAGAGATTATATTCATGGAAAATATCTCCATGCTGTCTTTTAAAGCATTGCTACCAGATATTTCTATCAATGAAAAGTTCTAAAAAACTGTAGGAAGACTAGTTTAAGATTATGCCTTTGCTGTCTTTTCAAGGTGTGTCATGTGACCTCCGGTTGTTATTGAAGGTTGCAGTTGAGACCCGTTAAATGTGGCACCATGCTTACCCTCCTTTTGTGAACCTGTGAGCAAAATTCACAACCTTAAAACTTACACATGGTTAGAATTGCCTAGACAGTTGGAAAACACCAGAAACTCTAAAGAACAAGGTCATAGACTTCAAAGTTTATACTAGATGCCTAAAAGTATAACTTTTTTTTAATGTAATTGAGCCATTTACAAAAATAGATGCAAGATGACACCACAGAACTAGGTTCAATGAGCCACATTTAGAGAATTACTGGGCTTTTAGTTATTAGTCCTGTTAAGAGTACGCTGTTCATCTCATTTGGGGTGTTTCAGCTACAGTATATGTTGAGTGACCATAGAAATACACGGTATACTGGTGTCAAATTACCGGTAGTATAAAGTGGACAAGCACATCTGAAAGCCTTTGAAAAGTTAAAGCTCTCCACCAACTAGCTTATCACCATTATTATATCCTAAACAACTTGGCTACTGATAAGACATTGGGAAATGTGAAGCTAACCATGTCAAACTAAATATATTGATTCAGTAATGGGAATGATGCCCATGTAATATACCCTGCACTTTCTCTTAAATTGTTATTATTTGTCTAGTCAACTCTCACCATCAGAAAACTGAAGAAATTAATTTCTTAGCATATTTGCTTATTGAGGAACAGCTTTCAGAGCAAGTAAACAGTTTTGTTTCCTGAGGTGTAGGTAAGGAGACATACTTAAATAGATAAGCCAAATAATTCTGGCAGGGCAGAATCTTTTAAAATTTTTGTTTCATTTTATAATTATTTAAAAGCCACCATTTCATAACTATAACAATACAGCGTAGAGTCAGAACTTTTCAGTGAATGGTAAAGTATGGACTGTACTTTACAAAATGAATATTACTTTCACACAGTGAGGCTAGAGGGGGAAATATTTTCCTAAGGAAAATAAAGGTGTAAGTTGTTTCTGTTAATTTTTAAATCCACATTGATGCCACCACTTAACCAGGTTCATTATAAACATTGAAACCATAATAATATGCTGTCTTTGATGCTGTTAATGAACACGGTGTGGAGTCAATCAATCCATGAATCAATGAGTAGAGCAACAGAATATGTGTAGGGCTGACCCCTGGCTAGGATTTCTGGTTAGATGTGGTTATGGTGAGGTAAGGAAGGACACTCTAGGATGTTCTGTAGAAGGTGTTGAGAGAATGAGAAGAATAATGCTTTCCTCCTTTTTTGCTTCAGCAAAATCCTGCATGCTTGTGCAGCCCCAAAACTACTATTAAAATAGAAAAGGAAGGGAAAAACTGATGGGCTGCTTCTTTGAAAGAAATACTCGCTGTATGCTGCAAATCGTTTTCAGTATTTAACGAACTAGTTAAATCTTACTTCACCAAAGTTTTCCTCAGTGCTAAAGCAGACATCTTGAATCTCATAAAACTTTATATCTGTATAATAAACGAGAATGCCATTGATACAGTAGTTAGAATTTATGAAACTTTTCCGGTTTCCCAGCAATGCAAACTATTGCATGATAATTTATAATGGCTTGTGACAAATACTGCTGAGCAAAGAGGTGTGTAGTTACATTCAGATCAGATGTCGTCATCCAGGGAGCAATAAAAATTTCACAGACATTGAGTTAAAAACACTGAGAAAATGAATGTGATGCCCCACAAAAATAGTCCAAAAAGGTAGTGTGGGAGAGACAAAACCCAAGAGTTGTTTCTTAGTGACAAGAACCCAAGTTTAGTGCCTGACTTGACAGTGCTATTTCATGACAGAGCATGCGTGCTTTTCTGTTTGCAATTTAGATTTATAATCTCTTCTTTGTGGAACCAACAATAGGCATGTTTTTCCTAATTCAGTGCACTCAAAGGAAGATTTCATTTTGCTCTTATAACTTCACATGAAGTTTAATCACAATTAAATTATAAAGAAATAGAGATAATAGTCACATTTTGGAATTCTATTGGAATAAATCACACATTGTTTCTTTAATGCTACTTTTTAAAATTCTTAAATTTTGAAACATTGCATATCTCATTGATTTTCATGGGTGCTAAATTCACTCAACTGAAAATCAATCTGCCCATAGCTTCTCAAATCTGATTATTTCTGCAAATTTAATTTCACAACAATTGTTTAGTCACTTTTTTGGCTATTGGGAGTATATAAGTTCCATTGTTTTTGTTTTGTTTTCCTGAGTAATATTTTCTGATTTGATTATTTCTTTCCTTCTTTGGTTCTGCGTGGGTTTTGTTCCTTTCCATTAATTTTGATTTTTAAAAAAATTTGTATCAAGGTACTATTTTTGTGTCCAGAATGAGTATCTCATTCCAGTCCTGTCTTTTGGACATCACTTAGACTTTAACAAAGTTCTTGTTTAATGGAAAATAGTGGGTTTTTTAAACCCAAATATTCCTATATTTTCTATATTAAATATAGAATTACATATGTTTTTAATGAAACTCTAATATATATTAGAAAACTACATAACCTTAGCATATAAGTTGGGATCTTGGAGGTGAACAAATGCACCCTAAGTAATCAAGAAGCCAGTATTCCCAGCAGCCCCTGAGGTGAACTTTGAGCAACAAACCTTTGCCCTCAGGAGAAGCTTCTGTCCTAGGTGGCATGATTCTATTTGCACAAATTTCAACATTGGGTGAAAGGATGGTCTGTCTGTACTATGCTTTCAATAGAGACTATGCAACTTTTTGGAGATGCAACAGAAACGTGCCTACTCTTTCCCTTCTCGTAAGAGAGCAGATCCCTCTCTGAAACATGATCTAATTTTTCTCAGTGGCTACTGTAGAAATATCTTGTCTTTGTTTCAGATGACTACAATTATTAAAACAGACACAGTGTTTTCATTCTGGAGCCTGCTTATTATGTCAGGCTTTTATTTTTCTTCATTTGTTCATTTCTGGTTTTGCTATCAGGTGACTTCCCAGTACTGTATGGGCAATGCAAGAGACATCGCCACCAAGCACAGTACAATTAAAAAATGATGGAGTGGGTAAGAATAAATCCTTCCACAATAACTGCTGGCCAGTGCTGTTACCACCTGCAGCATCCTTGTTACTTCCCAGTAAGATAATTATCTACTTTCTTCCCTTTGATTTTCCCCCATTAGCACTGATTTAATTTGAATAGAGCCCCATGTGTTTAACAATATTTATTTTATTATTCTGTAGTACGAGCAGTCACATTTGATCATGATGAATTTTGAGTAGGACAGAGTAGTTCTATGTTAGGCATCTCTGTGATTAAAAGAAGCAAGCTTTAAGAAGCTAAAGGAGAAAGTTAGTTGAAAGTTTATCAGATTGAATCAACATGTAAATGGCTTTTCAAACCAGACTTTTCTTTGGGGCAAAGAACTTCAGAATTGATCCAAGGAAGACATATGACTTCAGCCAACACACATTTTCTCAGCTCCTTTTTCTGCCTTGAAACTTCGTGGTTGCATGCGTGCTGACATGCCACAAACACATGCATGGGTGTAGAGGGAACAAAAAATAAACTTAACTAATTGCAGTTGTGGTTTTCATCCAGGCTGATAATTAAAGCTAAAGAAGAAACACAGTTAGTGTTTGGATCAGGTTGCAAATACCTCTTCATTGGGTGTTTGTAATCAATCCTGATTGTAAATCAGTGACTTGCCAGTCCATGGGACCTCCAAGGGAGGTTCGTCCTGCTGTTCTGTGGTTGATTGGCCTGCGTCTCATATCCAGGTCACTTACTGCTGCTGTCTTCTGGTTGAAATAACTCAGCGCCTTTCCAGGTAGCTTTGAAAGTAGAGTGCACTCTTTCAGAATGCTGTTAGACTTCTTCCCACTCATTTGCTTTAATGTTCAAATTTACCAAAGGGGACTTTTGCCTCTTACTATGTCTTTCCTCCTCACCGAGCCTGTATATCTATATCCCATTTGGTCAACATGGTTTGTTTTTGTTTTGTTTTATTGTCTTTATCCTTTAATTTAGCTAATCATAGACTGTTTGGAAAGGAATGATCATGGCTCATTTTTATGGCTGCATGCTTAGTACATGCCTGCCTTGGTGCATGACCTCACTTAATCTGCCTGCCATTCCCATTTTTCAGATGACAACCTGGAGGTTTGGGAAAGTTAAGTTAAATGCCTAAACGTTTGACCACTGCACCAAATTGCTCTCTACCTTTGTGACTTAAATCACACTTGTGGTGTCCCTTTCAAATGAGAGAATTCTTATGAAATGTTGCCAGCTTCGTTTTTATTCAAGCAGTCATTTTCTTCCATGAACAATTTCACATAAAAGTTTAAATAAAACCTAATTAATTCTGAGGGAGGACTTAATTGATCCACTTTGGCTTCAGATTCAGTGAGTGCTTATGGAAACTATCCATAGCAACTTCCAACCAATTGGTGATTTTCCACTCCATCAAAACTTGCCTAAACTTAGGAATGAAATCCTGGTGGAGAAATATCTACATCCTGGTCCCTTTGGTTGATGGAGCTTGAAAGCACAAAGCACATATAAACATACTTATTTGAAGCCTGAAAACCAGGCAGCACATGGGTTTGATTTATACAATTGGTTAAAAGGCCATATGAGATACCAGCTGTGTCCAGCACTTAGACCCAGGCCCAGAGGAAGGAGTGCTGCCCATTTCCTTAATCTCAGGCAAATATCAGGAAGGCTTCACTTTCCATAGCCACCCCCTCCCGCTTTGCAAAATACATTTGCCACTGTTGGCTTTGTAAGAGTTAAAGGGGGAAATGCTTGGTCAAGAGCTTGATTCCTGTGAGAAATAGAAGAGTGCTTTCGGAGGAAAAAAACAAAACAAAACAGATGCTTCAAAGTATTTTGTTTTTGTCTGGGTAGATTCTTTGTACAAGCAGCCGCGGCGAGTTGGAAGTGATTGCCTGTTGCTTTGCTGATAGATGGCATGTCATAGACGGAGCTTCTAGTCCTACACTAAAAGAAGATACTAAATGTTGCATTATTTAAGTTCTTAAACTTCTTTAAAACAGCCAGAGATGGCCAAGGCCAGTCAGTTTAGTCACTAATCCAAGTCCTTGTCTGACCCTCCAACCGACAGATACTATGTTCAGGGGAACTGTTACGCAAGACACAAACAACTGGGGAAACGGTCTGAAAAATATTAAAGTGTGATCAAACATTTCAGTCTTAGAAAAATGATTCTTTTAAAAATGTAAGGCAAGAAAATTCTAAATTTAAAAAACAAAGAAAAACTCTCCATGCAAAGATGGAAAGACCACACCCAGCTCCACAATCTTGGTAGCAGCACACAGGCTAACTTGGTCTGGGGAGGGAGTGTGTTGTCTTCTGATATTACTCCTGGCTGCAGTACGTGATGTTCTGCCTTTCTTTTTTTTTTTTTTTTTTTTTTTTTTTTTTTTTCCTTGGTGGGGGGGGTACCAGGAATCGAACTCACAACCTTGTACTTGCCAGGCAGGTTCTGTGCCGCTGAGTTATATCCCCGGTTGTTTCACCTTTCTTATCTTGATTCATACTGATCTGCCAGTTCTTGAATAAACTAGGAAAGTGGACATCTATTTGTTAAATATGGTTAGAGAAAACGATGGTTAAAATAAATGCAAATTTGATTGAGCTATCCTTTTGGGAAAGTGGTAGCCGGTAAAAAATGACACATCTCAATTAATCTGATAGTCCTTCAGCTCCCTCCCTCCTAGAGGACTCTGTTTAGACATCTAGTCTCACACTCACACCTGGAAGTTCTTCCTTCTAACACCACAGGTAAGCATCTGTCTGCCTGGTTGGTGGTGAACTCCACAAGTCAGAAATCATATCTTACTTGTATGCATAACCTCCAGAGATCTACAGAATGCTTTGTGCACACTGCGCGTTAGTGTAACTCATCTAAATGCTGACACTTTTATTGAAATGGAAATCTGGTATAAGAAAGCAGAGGAAAAGCCTAATGCGGTGGTTTGTCCCAGCATCCTGGGAAGCTGAGGCTGGAAGATTGAAACTTCGAGCAAAGGTGGGCAATTTAACAACTTTAGGTGACCTTGTCTCAAAATAAAAATGGGCCAGAGATAGAGCTTAGTACACAGGCCCTGATTTTAGTGGGTAGCACAAGAAGAAGAAGAAGGAAGAGGAGGATGGGAGGAGAGAAAAAGAGAAGAAGGAGAAGAAGCAGAAGAGGAGGAAGAGGAAGAGGAGGAGTAGAGAAGAGGTGAAAACACACACATGCCATAAACACACTCTTTCACTGAGTGGGATCTGTATTTACAATTGGGACCATGAGCAGAAACCAGTAAAATGCGATGAAGAGAAGTGAAAGGGGCAATTTTGATAACTACTCAACTGGGTTATTAGTCACAAAGCCTTTCAGAAAGGACTAAAGACAGCCACTGCCTGGACGGAGAGGCGGCATCTACATTTCTGCTTTCAGGGAGCCTGGCAGCCTAGTGGAGGTCTTGAATCCTGAGTTCTGGAGCCCCTGCCTGCGAGCGCAACAGGCGAGGCCTGCAAGAGTCTACAGAGCGACTGGAGGCAGCGGGCACAGGGGCAGAGAAGGCTGAGTTCAGCCCTGGCTCTGCGTGAGCCACTTCTGTCAGCAGATCCACACTTAGTAGCTTCTTCCCTTCGACAAGGGGTAGCTCGTGATTTTATTTTTCATTGAAGGGTGCCACTAGGCTGAGAGAAGTGCGGAGTTTTCTTACCACTTGGAATTTTGTTTTCTCTTTTCTATTTTTTTTTTCATATATCTAGAAAAAAGTCTGCATTTTCCTTACTTTCTGCTCCAGTGATAATTTCTTTGTCTATGGCTGGGAACGTTCTCGAGTAACAAAATACAATGGTACAGGGTTAAGGCCATAGTGCCTAGTGTGTGTGAGGGCCTGAATTCTATCCCCACCACTGCCAAAAGACAAAAACATGTATCGGTCCTGTCCTCCAAGACACATCTGCACTTTCCACACCAGCTGCCCTAGAATCTTGCTTGGTGTGTGTGCTGGTTCATTATCATGAGCTGAGGACTCCTGGTTATCAGGGGACCGTGCTTATAGCTCCCTGTGCAAAGGGATCTGGTGAGGGGCAGGGTTATAATTGCATCTCTGTTGTGTATTCCCATCTGTGAGACATGAGCCAGGTCCTATGGGCTGGGCTGCAATCACAAGAATAGCAGGATGAAGGCAGCTCATGCTGTCACTTTGACGATGTCAACCAGCACCACTTGGGAAGATGTCACTGGGACCAGGTTGCCTACCTCAAGGTCTGCTCATGCAGTCTACCTAGACACAACTCGTACTCGTCTTCCCTTTCTTATCCAGAAGCAGCATGGCTTTCCTTCCTCTACTGATCTCAGGAACACAGTGTTGATGAGATACTGTAGGTGGAAGTGTCTTATGAATACAAGACAAAAATGTTAAACAAAGCCTAGGTATTACTACAACAGGAAGTGCATCCGCAGGTTTTGTTCCTTAAAATAAGGTCAGACTGTAAACAATAACATCTACATCCTCAGGAGGAGACGCTTAGAAATATTTCAAAAGCACTGCACATAGCCACAGTAGAGGCATTCAGCATGGTTACAGCCAACAAGAGTTCCGCATGTTCTTATAAGGAGTTGACTGTGTCATAATTTTCTAAAGCTCTAGATGGGTAAAGTTGCTGGAAAATCTCATGCAAGATGTTATCACAATGAACCTGATGAATGATAGCGACATGAATTATGAGTTTCCCATGTGTAGCTAAGGACTTGTAAAGAACCCATTCTTAAATGGCAAAGCAGGAGTCAGAAGCACCCAGGGAGGCCAGCCCTTCCTAATCTGTTTGCCCACATCATGGCATGATGGTTATTTCCAAGCAGGAGGAAATGCATGGATTTTGTAGCATAAATTAATGGCAGAATTGCAGCTGGGCAGATAAATGTTTTAGCTGATGATCCATCCCATTCTACCCTCTGCTTCTTTTTATTGTAGCTCCAGGTCCTTTGACTACAGATTTCCCAGTAGTCACAGAGTTGTCAGTGACAACACCAAAGAATATGTTTGCAGGAGGAACCTTGGAATGGTGATAGAGTTTATTCTCTAGTCCTTTCTCCCCATCTCATTCTCGTGCATATCCCTTTGTGGCATAAATTATATCTGCAACTATTCAAAAGTACTCTAGGTGCTATTTTCATTCAAAATGATTACAGGTGTGACTGAGGGCTCAGGAGAAATGACTGGTTTTCGTTTTGGTGGGACCATTGTCAGCCTTCATGGGTTCAGTGGGTTCTGGAGGATTTTCCTTGAGCAACAAAATCCTCCTTGGCCCTCATTACCCTTCAAACAACCTCGATCTCCTACCACTGCCAAAGACGCTGACCTTGGTAGCTGCGATCCAGAGCTGCACTGTCTCAACTCTCTTCATCAAGGTTGTTGTCTCCTCAAGTGCCATCCTCCATGTGCTCTCCAGTGGCCATTGCTTGGCCCTGATTGCATGTCCCCACCCTTTAACGACATCATGCCTAGCTGACTCCTCCCTGTGGGTCCAAGCTCTATCTTGTTTATCTCCCTATTTCTCAACTGCTTCTTTCTCCTCCGACACTATAAAAGAGGCTTTGGTCTAGGTTTTGCCTTTACCTTGACTCTTTGAAAAACCTTTTTGATCTTAGCCACTTGTCTCAGATAATAGCCAAATTTCTGGCCAACTCGAGATCTGACTTAATTTTTAGACTCAGATTTCCAGATATTTTCCGGATGATGTTGACTATCTGGATTGTGACTCATTTCTCATGAAAGGTCAAACTTTACACTTTCCCGTGCATGTGTTTCTTTCTCTTCTTTTTCTGTTATTGATTCCTTCACTTCCTACATATTCAAAATTGAGACTCTGGACCATCTCCTAATTCCTATTAGTCTCTCAAATCTCGACAGTTTGAAGGTCTGTAAATTGCATTTCTACAGTCTCTTTCATGCCTTTTCTATCACATTTATGCTGCTATTGAAATTCTAATTCTTTCTAACCTATCCTTCCCCTCTGCTGTTGCATTAACTTTCTAAAGGGGCACTTTTCCTTCTTGCCTCTGTTTAAAAAATATCTAGAGTCTCTGTTTTCTCATGGTGTTTGCCTATTGCCTCTCAACCTTCCCAATGTAGCTCACCTGGCTCTGGCCATGTTTCCTGTGAGTCCCGTGTATATTCCAGCCGAACAGTCACATTGGCAATTGGCAAACTCACCTTTACTTTCCCCAGGTCCAAGCTATATTCAGGGTGTTTCCTTCAAGGATATATAAAGAATACATCCTACTTACGCAGCTGTCTCCCTGTTGGAATGTTGCACAATATCTTGGTTTTATCTGATATGATGTTTTCTTCATAAAGACATTTTAATGACCAACTTCCAGTTAAGTGTGCTGTCATCTTCTGAAACCAAGTTGATGTGATATTCCTGTCTCTGATGATATTCTGTATTCTGTCGTAATCATTAACATTCTGCTAATATTCACCCAAATATATCAAATATTATTTACAAAGAGGGAAGCGTTTTATTTTCTATTTTCACAGAGTCTAGCATGATGCTTTCTGTAGTATTTGCTCAGTTAGCATTTGCTGAATTGAACCAACTTGTTGACAACTACTAAGTCTTCTGTAGTTTGCTCATCCAGCATATGAATATCAAGTTGGTTCTCTTTGGATTAAGGCTTAACTTTATCAGACTATAAAAATGCATACTTATACTTCTCATTTACATGGTAAACTCATTTTCCTGAGTAGTAGAGTCAGATTTACATTTTTTCCTTTTAAAAAAAAAGCTCTATTTTTAAAAGCCTGAGTCCCTTCATATGAGTAACTTTAGCTAAATCTCCAAAAATATGCAGCAGTAGTGCTTGACTGAAAGCTTTTCTTTTTGTCTTGCAGTTATCTCCATAATTTGTTTTGGAGTGGGAGGCATAGAGTGTGTTAACATTGTAGACATATGTGCTCATTGCTGAGGGCTTTCTGACATCCCCACAACTCTTGGGACTCTGTGTCACAATTCTGTAAACTTTGTCTATTGTATATTCATATCTGGGCTCACATCCAAACCACCTTTACATAAATTTAACACAAATCATTGAGAGCCTTCTTCCGTTCCAGCTGGCAGCTCCGGCGTATGTGCGTGTGAACTTCGCCGAGGGCCTGCCAGGGTGAAGGCACACAATGAATTTCTCCCTTAGAGAAGGTAAAAAGCTGCATGCTTCACAGAATGGTGTAAATATGTCGCTTCATGCCATTTGAAAAATACCAAGCCCTGGATCCTGGGTAAAGATACTGCTCTTGAGAAGTAACTGAATTAGCTCAGGGTGACAGTAGTGGGCCTTTTCCGAAGAAAACAAGGACAGGTTCATTTACCTCTCCTGATCATATGTCTGCCACCATGACAGTGTTTTGTAACTAGTTCTTAATGTCTTGTGGCACAGTGGGCGGCATCAGCCCAGCAGGACAGCAAGCATTGGTAAATGCATGATAGACCCACAAAAGCGAGTACCTCCAGTTACCACAGCGAGCTTTTATCTTTCTTACCAGTTTCTGGTTATCTCACTCCCTCTGTCTCACTTATTTATCTGAGATATTTCCAAATGTCTATGTTCTTTATCTTCGTCTAGCACCCTGCGTGTTCGGCAGCCCCAGAGTACAATGACTGAGATACTGAACTTGAGTTTCTGTGATGAAAGATTAGCGTAGACACACGTCCTGGCTGGCCCATACATAGCTCTGCCCTGTGCCAGTCCTGTGTCGGTCATGCTCATGGGCTCCTGAGGAAGTTAGTGGTGTGGCCTTCGGGAAGATGCTCATGTGTTCTCATCGTGACTCTGACTGCTAGAACTTACTCAGCCTCGTTAGCTGTTTCCTCATCTGTGAAATGAGAGGAATGGCCGCTGCTCACTAGGCCCCGTGGGCTTTAATAGGAAGAAGATGGCTGTGCTTCTCCAGGAGAAACCTACTGCTGTGTAGCATGCTCCTGAGATGTCTTTTTGAGAGATTTAGCCTGGGCCTGAACCCTGGATTTTCTCCAACCTGGCCTTGCTTCATAAACACACACACACACACACACACACACACACACACACACATGCACGCACACGCAGACCCACTTTTGGTTTCTTATTATCCTCTTCTCTGGATCTAAGCTGCTACTTCATTCCTGCGTTTTCAACCCATGCCTCTCTTCTCTTACTATTCTTTTCTCTTTTGTAAAATGACCTTTTTTTTTTTTTTTTTTTTTGGTACTGGGGATCGAACCCACAACCTTGCACTTGCCAGGCAAGCACCTGTGCCGCTGAGCTAAACCCCAGGCTGTTATGTCCTTTTTTTAAAAACAGATACATAGAAGAAGAAATATAGACATTGTTCATATTAATGGGGCACAGCGTAATATCTTGATACATGTATACATTGTGTAATGTTCAAATCATGGTAAACATCCATCTCCTTATTTATCATTTCATTACACTGAACCCATCCAGAATCCTTGGTTCTGGCTTTCTGAAGTTTGCATTGCTTTATTTATCTTAGAATTTCCTATTTCTGTCCTACTGCAACTTGGTTCCCTTTGGTCAAACTTTCTCCATCCCTTCCCCTGCTTCCCTATTCTTCTCTCACCTGGACACATATTTTATGCCAGGTTTCTACTCCTAAATTGTATTAGACATTTTAAATTCTATTTTGGCACAGTTTATTCACACAGTTTATCCTGAGGAGTTGTCTAGTTTCTCACCAAGAACTAAATCTTACCAGGAGTGGATACATTGTATACCTAGCTGGTTATTTAGAACTGAGACTGTGGTCCTCACCTGCAGTTCTGCTGTGTAGGATCCTGGGTTTCATTTGCAATCAGTGAAAATGAGGGGTTGAGTCTTGAAACAAGGGGAGCTGCAAGCCAAGTTTGAGGTATAATTTAATACAATATGCAGTCGATAACCCAAGCGTTAACCTAAAGTTGGATTTGATCATGAACACAAAAGTAGCTTTTACCTTATCTTTTTGTTCAACGAAACATTAAAATTAGATTGTAAACAATAGAAATTACATTGGAAAAAATACAAAGGAATGACAACAGGGATTTTGTTAATGAATCCCACCTCACTCTTTTATGTCTCCAAGGCAGCAAACACTATGTAATAAGCTATGTATCTATTTGTAAAACAGCCTCAAATTAAGGAGCGTATTCAGATGCTGTTGTAAAAATAATTTTCTGAAATTATGGTCTATCAACAGGAGATAAGATGGTACTTTGTTGTCGCCTGCTGAGGCCCATTATGAATATTCTATTTCAGAGGCAAATCACACTGTAAATACAATGTTCAGATTCATTTATTCCCACAATAGTATTTTCGCAAAGGTGCAATTTCATAATTTGACTTAGCATTGATAGCACATCATCATTTCAAAGCTCTCTATAACCACTGGTTCATTCACACATCCTTGGGAAATTGTTTATTTGTGCCAGACCCATTTCAAAATGAAATAGCCAAAAGATAAAGTGACTTGCCAAAGACTGAAGAAAGACAGGGATGTGTTTACAACTTATTATCCTACATGTACCCTTAGTGCATCTGGCTGGGCACTTCTGAACCATTTAAACAGATTGTGTTACCAATCAAGGTTGAAGATTCCAATTAATGGTTTTCTTACAGATGGAAATGATTGGAAAAACATAAACGCAAGTCCTTCAAGATGCAAATGTAAACAGGACCTGCCGTGAACGAACATAGTAATCATACTTTTTCCTCTACGTGGCCCTCCTGAGCCATATTGTCATTAAAGCAAATGATCAATGGTGGGCTAACATCTACAGTTATTTAGCTAATTCCCAACATTAATTGGAAAATGCCTCGTATTTCTAAACACCACGACAAAAGAATGTGAACTGTCAACCTACATTATTTTTGTTATTACATCCTTCCTGAGTCTAACCTTGGGGTTTAAAATCTTCATGTTTCTTATCAATGTTGCTTTAGGGCTTTGTTTATATACTGAATATTATACAAGCCCTGAGATTGATGGTGAGCATAGTTCACAGTTAAACATTCATCATAACACACACTTTGAAAACATACACGTGGTCATAAATTCAGAACTCCCAGACTTGGAAGTTGGAGGAGATTCAGGCATTTTCCCAAATGCTGTTTCTCAAAACACCAAAACTCTTTGTCTGAAAATGCTAACTGCTGCCTCCCATCTCATCCATTCATTCATTCACTCAAGTGTTTATTTTATTGGCCACCTAAAATATGCCCATCACTGTTTTAATGATAGATCAGTGAACAAAGCACATCTTCCTGACATTTCCCTGTCTTCCTGATGTTTTGAAATACTAGCCTAGCAAGGCATTGATGAGAGAGAGGAAGACAGAGTCTGCTTCCTCTCTGCTGCCTCAACATCGGTCCTCTGTACCCCTCTATACCCTTCCAGCCTTCTGATCCTCATTATCTCTACCTGTGGTGTCACGTCAGGCTCCCTTGGGATCCAGATCTTGCTCTAAACAAGATGCATATGAAAAACATCTGGCTGAGGCAATTGTTGGCTGAGCTGCCAGTTTGTTCCTGGCTGCTGGTGCTCTCTACTCAAACCTCTGCTGGGGCTCCAGCCCCCAGTCAAGCTACGTGTTCCCCAAGTTCATTCCATTGCTAAACCTTGAATGTTGGACCAGCGTGTGTTTATTCTGCACACCCAACACTTCCTGTGTATCTTAGCTTCAATTCTTGCCTTCTTTGTCTTTGACCAAGCAGCCCTCTTTGCTCCCCAAGCTATTGTGAGCCCCATGTTCCTGGTGACAGGACTCGTATCTTACTAGGGACTCAATGGTCCACTGTTACTTTTGGGCACAGGTTTATTGTGTTGGCAGTCATTTTACTGACTCTTTGAGGGGCACAAATTCTACAGAAAGGGTAAAAAGAAACTGCAGAAAATCTTTACTTCTAAGGTCCAGAATTAATATTTATTCTATAAACATTTATTGAATAAATATTAGTAATTGAATGAGTAGAATACTTTATTTTCCCATTCCATCTCCGCAAATGACCCTAGCCATTCACTAAAGGTGACCAGCAGCAGTAGAATCAGAAAAAAAGACACACCCTCGGGGAACTTAGAAGAACTTGACCAATGATAGCACTTGGGAGGAGCCAGTGACTGGGCATTGGAGATTATGTGGACATGGCCATTTTCAGGGCTGATTTTACAAGTGTGTGACACTACATGAATAATAAATAAAGCAAGATAGGAGGTTGAATCTCAGATATCTTGAAATTTTTCTGAGCATTTTAAGTGGAGATACCCAAAAGACTCTTGGAACAGTGCACACAGTTGCCCATACAGACTTGGGACTGACTCAGTGGCATAAGCGCCTGCCTGGCAGGAGCAAGATTGTGAGTTCAATCCCCGGTACCAAAAAAATTTTAAAAAATTTTTTTAAAAATCCAGACTTGGGACCGAATTTGTAGAAATGGATAGCATTTCTTAGGATGGGGAGCAGAGAAAGCAGAGAAATAAGACTAAGAAAACACTAAGTTCCTGGAATGGGTGTTCAAAGGAGAACGGAACTGTTGCCAGAGTGAGGAGAGTATCTCTGAGGTGAACATTTCAAGAGATGAGGGTCACGGTCTCAGATTCTAGACAGAAATACAAGAAATTTGTATTTCAGGAACTGCACACAGAGGCCAGGTGAGAAAGCTGTTTTGCTCAGGTCTTGGGCGAGCCATCCTAGCACAAGATAGCAAATGCCTGTGAAGAAACACAGACCATGAGTATAAATCCCCTGACTCCCCTTTTGGGTTTGAAAGAAATATACACAGAACATTCTTTTGCTTTCAAAGCAAGATGATCAAGTTCAATGCTGATAAGACAGTTTCAACCATTTTAGCCTTAAGGGAAGGAGGAAACTAGAATTGATTTGTCAAACCTATTATATAATCATGTTAAGGATGCCTCTCGTTGATTAGTAGTGGTCATTTGTAGTATATTGGAGAAAACTTGAAAAGCAATTGCCTAATAGACTGCAATGTCTGCTGTGGGCTTGAGAAGAAACTGGAAACCCAAGTGTCCCAGCTCCACCATCTCTAACCCATATGCAGAAGTGGCCTCTTTGGAAATAGGCTAAGTGTGGGAAGGCAGAAAAAACTTGATTTAGAATAAACATTTTTGTTTATTAAATAAAGACATGTATTTTTCTTGAGCATGGTGTTATCAGAAATACATTTTAAAATTGCATTGTTATCTAGTCTAATGACAATATTTAGATTTATTTCATCTTAAATGAAAACTGAAGTACAAGGGGTGATTGAAAAATAAGGTGAATGTTTAAGTAAACATATTGATTGTCTTTAATCATCCTCTTAATATCCCCCTCACTTTCCACAGACATGTCCCATCATTCTTGCCACTTTCTGAAGCAGTTCTGGAAGTCCTCTTTCTTGAGTGTCTTTATGAGGTATAATGAAAAATATGGGCATACTGCTAGTGCCATTCAGTGAAAATATTACGGTCCACCTTATTCACTGGATCTGGCACTGTGTAACCTCTGACTCTTCCCCAAAGTCAAGATAGCAATTTAAGATAAATGTTTTGAATCAGTTCAGGACATCAAGGAAGCCAAGACAGTGTAACTAAAGACACTCATGAGAGAAGACTTCCACAACTGTTTCAGAAGGTGACCAGAATGCTGGGAGAAGTATATTCGAAGTGTGTATGGGGGCAATATTTTGAGAGAGATTAATTGAAATGTGTCTTTTATTGTAATACAGTTTTAAATTTAAACACTCAATGTATTTTTGATGACGCCTCATATGTATTCTATAGAATCATTTCTACAACATTTTAAAAAATCATTGTCATTCAGTTCTAAGCAAAAGTCTTTCCTGTGCTTTGGGAAATGTCTTATTTTGTTCCGGATAAGTATCTTGTAGAAGATAAACATACACACTGAGATTGCCTATGTGTAATGGTACCATGTGGCATATTTTTCCTTTACATAAATACTTGAAAACTATAAGAAAATAAGTCAGCCATAATCTTACCACTCAAAGATAATAACTATTTATATTTTGGTATACACTATCTTTTTTCAGCCTATTTTCTTTGTATTTGAAAAATAAGCAAATATTTTAAAAATTGAGATTATCCCCAGAAACAGCTTTTTATCCTACCATTATCTCTTAAAACTATATTATAAGCACTGTATTGGATTTTTAAATAACTTGTAAATGTTAGTAAATCATATTTTCTTTTCAAATTAAAATTTTGTTCAGCCTTCTTAGGATATTTAGAATGTTTTCAAATATTCAGAAGTACAAATAATTGCAAATAATGAACATCTGTATACAATAATCTTTATGTGTTTTGGGACTTTTATAGGAGAAATTTCTCAAAGTATGGTTCCTAAACTCTATTAAGACTCTTGATGCACACTGCCACTTTGTTTGGTGGGTAACACATGGCATAGGAGAGGTTAGTGGAGTATATATGAAAACTACTTCATTTTTAAGGAAATGGATAGAGTTTTCTATAACAAAAAGAATATTTAAATCAAGAATTAGCACACTTTCTGAAATAAGCCAGTCTGTAAGTATTTTAGGTTTTGCTGACAAAATAGTCTCTATGTTAACTGTTCAACTCCTGCATTATGACGTAAGAATAGCCATAAACAATAGGCAAATGAATGAGCAAGGCTGTGTGGCAATAAAACTTTATTTACAGACAATAGGCAGACAATCGAGTTTGGTCTGACTTCTGACCTAATTGAAACATCTGGTGGTTTGGGAAAATATCTGAATTTGGAGTGTCTAGAATTGGGAGACTATGTTTTCAGTGTTCCCTTTATAAAGATTTGAACTTATGAGATCCTATTATAGTGCAAGAAAAGGATTAAACCTGTATTTGTTGTGAAGCAATTTGGAAACAGCAAGGAAGCTATGAATCAGCCTGTTGTTTCAACATACATAGAATATGGAGAAATCTAGAAAGTCTGGCTTCTTTCTGTCTCTGGCAGGGAATGGCGGGTCTGCCCTGTCTTTTCTGCATGTACTTTCTTGAGAAATCGATTGTTTTCCACAAAAGTAGCCACATCCATGTATGCAAGTGAATCTCATCCAGTACTGATTCAATCAAAGTTTGAACTACTTGTTAATTTGAGCATTTCTGCACAATTCCTAGGGAAACAAAGCTTGGAGCTGAAAGGAAAACAAAATCTCCTGAAAAAGAACTTTGTTCTCACATAAGCTTCCCCACAGGAGCTACTTTCCCCAGATGTTAAGCATGCAATTGCTTTTCCTTCAGGAACCCTTTACAGAGCAGCTAAAAGTCCACACTGACAACCTTTAACATACATATAAAACACAAAGGAAATACAATGAGCATAATTTCCTAGGTCATGCCACTATGTTGTCAATAATTGGCAATTATCTGTTAAGGAAACAAGTATACGGACCACAGGCATAAAATATGTTTTACCATATTGCATGAGTGGTTTAGTGGTTGCCTACCCCGCCGCCCCTTGTTCCCTTATTGCTTTCAAGGATGCTTTGAATTCAGAATCTGTGTCAAAATAGAAACTGAAGGAAGTTCTTTATAGTGACTGCTGTATCTTACATATGTATATGGGCACGCACACACACACACACACACACACACCTCTGACCCTAAAATCCAAAGGCAGCTGCTTTAGTAAATGCCACATTTGAGTCCAGCAGTGATTTTTATGCTCACTGTTTCTGTCTCTTTTCTTTATCTTGAAGAAACAATGTGAACTACATGTTGACAGCTCTTTGCCAATAATAGAACTGTCGGATTGGCGGGTTAGTCCGAGCAAGTAACAGAGAGTTGGGAAAAATGAATTTAACCTTTGCAAATTAATACAAGCAACAATTTTTCTACACACACACAGCTGGAATTAAATTTTTGGTTAAAAACAGATTTTTACTGCAAGACCTCAACTTTGTGTTTCCATCATCATCAGCTTTCAGGCATCCTACGATTTTTTAAAAACATGTATAGAATTTATAAACACACACTTGCTGTTTGGCAGCTAGCAGAGAAGAGAATCCCAGGTTTGCACTCTGACCTATTTGGTGGATGAAGATACTGGAGTTTGGACAGTGAGTGGCTTGCCCACTGATGGGGCCTTAGTGAGAACTGGGTTTTGTAGATTTCCAGGATGATGGTCTGTCTCCTTCCTGACCTCATGTTCTCTTCAGCCCTGCAGCTTTTCCTGCCATTGTCTGTTCCACTGGGACAGATTCACAATCTGTTGCTTTGGGATGCATGCACCCCTTTGGCAGCTGATCCTCCAGGGAGGCTCTATCTCACACTGTGTCTTTCTTAGGGGTGGAACAGGGACCAATAGGTAGAAATTCCAGTTCTCATTTGCCGTGTTAAAACTGCCAACTTTCATAGAATCTTACTTCTCTTGGAATATCCTAGTCCAAAATTTGCTCTTCTGACTTGAGAGGGACAGGATTTTTTTAAATGGTGTTAGCAGATTACGTATGTTTATACACATGCAGTTGAGCTCCCTCTCGTCGTTGGTACCCACCTAAATATATGGCAGCAAATCTTCAGAATTGAACTCGTGCAGGATCACCCTCCTCAAACCCACACTGCTCTCCCTGTGTGCTGCGGACAGCGCACTGTAACATCACATGGTGCTCCCGTGTAGCCTGCCAGAGCACAACAACATGCCACGCACTGTTCCATCGCAAATTATTTAGTTATAGAGAATGCATATGAGTGTTTGCCTTACTTGAAATAAATCTAGTTGCATAGATGCTTTTTCTCTTTGGGTTTTTTTGCTTAGACTCAAGGCATGTGGTTTTCTACCCTGTTTCTGCTCTGCTTAAGGACAGCCGCTGAGAAGAGAGCCGTCTGAGATGAGAGCGATGCATGGCTGTGAAGACTCAAACCTAGATGGAATTGGATCCATGCATAAATGGAAATCAGTAGATTACTGAGTGGCAACCACATGGCCATTGGTTTAGTTGGAGTCATTTTCCTTAACTCTCCAAGGAACATAATGAAAGATACAGATTATGTCAGAACTAAGTCTGAGTTGTATAATGTCCCTCGGAGGGCTGCTAAGGGACAGTCATTGTGCCCTTGGGTTTCAGTGCCCTGGGTGCTAACAAGCAGGGACACAGGTAACCATGAGAAATGAATGAAATAATGAAGGGTCTTGCAGAGCAGGACAGAGAGGGCTGCCTGAGAACCCACGGATGGCAAACGGTTTCCCAGGTTTTCATCTGGTTGTTTTCTTCCCCCTGGCTTCTTAGCTTTGTGCATTTACTGCAGAGATGTTACAGTACCTCTAGGTACTGAAAAAAGTAAATCAGTGAGGGAAGAGGCACTTGAGACCCACACTAGGAAGAATTTTAATGAGAACATGTCTTGGATCCACTCTGAAACTAATCACTATAATGTGTTTCAGTTATTTTTAACTATTTGGCCTTTGTTTGCGTGTTAATCAAATTACATTTAGTTATTTCCAAAGAACAGCTAAGTACCACGCAGGAAATCCTGGCTTTCTCATGTGATTCCATTGAATCCCTGTTTATATCTTGAAGGGAAAACAAATTACTAAGATTTAGAAAAGTTAGACTCTTCGTTTTTTTCTCTTTTTATCATCATGTGATTATCTAATATTATTCCAGAAAACATTTTGAGTGCATATTGTATGTGACTAGCACAGTGCTAGTGGGTAGAGAAAGGTGAATGATTCCTTGTTTATTATCCTTGAAGGGGCTACAGTTACTGGGGGCATCAGGACTTACAAAGAAATATTTTCCAACTTAACGTGGTAACCACTATAACTGAAGTAAGTGTAAATAAAATGTTTTCTAAGTCGTACCCAGCTTGGTGTATGGACCAAGCACAGGTTAACATTCACTTTCTTCTCACTGATCACCAGCATCTGACTTAGAGACAGTGAAAGTGAATATCCATCCATACTGTGAGCGTTGACCTCATCCTTTCCTTTCCCTGCTAAAACAAAATAAAGCCCTGACCATTGTCAACTGAAAATGAACTCAGGTAGAGTTTAACCTTGAAACTGTCACCGGGTCTGTTAGTACCTATAGAGTGTGAAATGCAGGACAAAGAACTGTATCATAACCCCAGGGGATTTAAATATGTATCATCTATTTTAGAAGATGGGGTTTATCTGTATAATGAGATAGCAAATGGAAGAAGACAGTCTTTGAGTGCCCATGATTGATATTCACAATAAACTTAGTGTGATAAAACTGGGGATGTAGCTCAGGGGTAGAGCACTTGCCTAGTGTGTGCAAAACCCTGGGTTCAATATCTAGGACTACAAGTGGGGAGGGAAGAATTAAAAAACTCTCTCTTCTTGTCAGGCAATTAGAAAAGAGGGATGAGTTGTCTAGATAAGATCTACTCAGGAAAAGTCTTTCTAAAATCTGTTTCTTACGCACTTCAGTCTCTTTTTCCATTTTGGTAAGGTGATGAAAGATAAGCTTTGATGTCTCCCTTGATTAAGCCTTACCTGGTCAGGTTCCAAGACAGATGTGACCAACTCAAAAGGCATGCAAAATATGTGACTGCAGGGGGACAGATTTTGCCTGCATTTGATGGTTTCTAGTGAATCACATGGGGAAGATTAGCTGTCATAGACAAAGATGCACCCAGATTTGAAAACAAGAGTTGTAATTCTAACATAGCAAAGTTGACTCTGAAAAGAAACATAATCAGTACTTTCATGTGGAATGATGTCTCCAACTAATAAATGATTTTATGTGCTCCTTTTTCTCAAAAAGTAAGCCACTTACTATCCACAAGAATATACCAGTCTTTGGTTGAATGTTGTTATTCTGATTTCCAAACTTTGAGGTCCCCAAGTTGGCCAGAGCACGTCTCTTGTGCCCCCTCTTGAAATCCAAACTGAAGTCTGAGGCGATCTGTGTTTCTCCAGACCCTACCTCCAAGCTACAGTCTATTCTTTCAGCATCTGTGTGCCCGTTGGACTCCTGGCCAGATGCCTAGCACCATGGATACCTGATGATAGGACCTTCAAGGGGGTGTCTGACCTAGAAGGTGCTCAAGGCTGACAACGAGGGGAAGTCCTTACCCAGCGGCCATCTTTTGATCAAGAAGGGACCACAGCCTCAGAGGAAATCTTTCCTGTTTACAGACTTCTGGGCTTTTAAAAGCCCTTGCAGGCTGTGGGCCAGGCTCTTAGCTTTAGGCAAAGAGGCCAAACAGGATGAGCCCAGGATGGAAACTGCGTATCATAGGAGCCCAGAAGGACAGGAAGTAACCACATTAGAAGGAGCTCTTGATTAAAAGTATAACTGGAAGGTTTATGTTGGGTGGGGAGAGGATAATGATATTAAAACATGTCTAGTTTTTGTGCATGTTTGCTATAGTAAATTCATTACTCCACTTTTTCTTCTTCTAGTTGTGCTTCCTGTGTCACGTTATTGTCCACTTTGGGGAAATATGAAAAATTTTTTTCTGCAGCGAGACTTTGTGCTGTCTATTTGAAGGAAAAAACAATCCAAACTTTATTCATTGCATACTTTTTTCCTATCTTTCCTTTCCCCTTCGCTCTCTCTTTCTAATTTTTTTTTCTTTCTCTATAGGGAAATGAAAGCTGGGAGAAACCTTGGTATCTTTTGTTTAATTAACTACCCTAAAATTAATAATTAGAAGATTGAAAATAAGAAAAAGGTGTAAAGATTAAAATTTCTATTTGCTATGCGTTTTCTAGACTTAGTCCCCCGAAATGACACAAATATTTGTGAACATTTTTGAAAAAGGATCAAAATTTAGGCCTTACTATGAAAGCAATGATTTTTTTTACTTTAAAACTTTTTTTTTTTTTTGGTGGTGGTGGTGGTGTTGATTGCTGTCCAAATTTCACTTGTGAAATGAAGATTTCCACAAAACACTCTTACGTTATATTATTTTATTTTATTTTATGTGTTGGGGATTGAACCCAGAGCATCCTTCATGCCAAGTACTACCACTGAGCTATGCCTTAGCCCCATCCTCTTAATTCCTTCTTGCCCCTGTTGACACTGTCCGTGTTGCCTGTGAACAGCTGAGCCCCACCCCCACCCCTGGCTCTACATTCATACTCCTGGGTGAGCCCTGATCATCTGTTTCCAGAGAGAAGTCAGTAGTAACATGCTTTATAGTCGTAAGCCTATGCCAACTAGAGAATAAATTGTCATTACCAGATGGTTCAGTGCTGCAGAAAATGTGTTAGTACAGACTTCCACATCAGCCTCCTTGACTTCCACCCAGCAGGTGATATTTATGGACTGTTTACAGGTTGCTCACATATGGCATTTTAAAGAGGTTTGTAACTTTTATACTCTGTCATCCAGTTTATTTATTTTATGAAAATCCCACTCCAAAGGTCAGCCTCATTCTACTGATCCCCCAAACTTTAGACTTAGGTGAAAGGGAAAATCCTGAGTCTAATTTTAGGACAGAGGAGCTAAACAAAAAGACTTTTAAGCCTTCCCAATTTAGTGCCTCTGGGATACCCTGAAAACTGCATGCCTAACCCAAAAGAAGTCTCTTTTTCATTCAGGCAGTATAACCTTTGTGCTCTTTTTTGTGCAAGCAACCTCTTGCTTGAGGACTTTGCTCAACTCATTTGGAGAAGAGAATAAGCAGCAGCCCCAGGGTAAGGGATGTGGTCAGCAAGAAGGCCAGGCTGTGGCACATACTCTGAAGGTGGCTATAGCAGCCACCTGTTGGATGCGTGTATTAGTCAACTTTCTGTTACTGTAATAAATACCTTAGATAATCAACTTATAAAGATAAAAGGTTTACTTTGGCTCATGGTTGCATGATGTCTGTCCATGGTTGGTTGACCTGTTGCTTTTGGGCTTATGTAAGGCAGCACATCACAGCAAGCAATGCCTGGTGAATCAAAGCTGCTCACCTTGTGGCTGGTTCATGAGAGAGAGAGAAAGGAAGATACTGGGATTCCACACTGACAGTAGTGTCATTGTTAGGTGGCACATTCCAGATGCAAACTATAGCAATGCCTTGTCTTTAAGAGAAGTGAAGAACACTTAGTAAGTCAGAGTTCAGATGGGAAAAGCAGAGTGATCCAGTGATTCCCATAAGACCCTCTAGCTTCAAGACAGCTGGGATCTATTCATGATTCTCACAGCACACACCCCTCAGAGTCCAGCCCAGTGTCAATTTTTAAAAAATACCTAGACTTGGCCCCCCCAGACATCCTGGACTGCAGTCCTGAGATGGTGTGCTTCAGCAGGAGTTAGAGGCAATGCTGGTACACTGATCACAGGAGACGTCAGCAGTCAGGTGCTTGAACCCATGCCTGGGGTGGTGTGTACTGTCTGCAGGACTGATGGAATCCTGACTGATGGAATCAGGTGCTTGAACCCATGCCTGGGGTGGTGTGTACTGTCTGCAGGACTGATGGAATCCTGACTGTGGGAGCTGGTGGTTCTGAGAGAGTGAAGGGGATGGTGCAGGTTCAACTCTTCCTCCTGTAGAGAGTATGGCATGGTTTTCAAAGCACAGCTTTTAAGTCAGACATACCAGACCCAGGGTCAGTCGCTTACTCTGAGACCTTGGGCATTGTGACCTCATACAGCCTTTCTGCTTTCCATTACAAAATGGAGCTAAAAATAACACATAGCTTGTGGTGGTAGTGAAGTACAAAATATGATTATGCTGCATCTGTACCTAGGAAAGTTCCTGGCACAATGAATTGTGCAACAAATAGGAGATAGTAGCAGTAGTAGTTGGAGCTGGTGACAGGGAGGGCTTTGATTTGTGGGAAGAACGTGGAATTTACATTCTGGCACCATTCCAGCTAGACCTAGGATAATGTAACAGCTATAATTGTTGTGGTGTTGACAGTGCATGTGTTGGGCTGTGTGCAAATGTAATCGTTAATCCTCACACGCTCACTATAAGGTATGACCAACCTTATTCTGCAGGAGAGGAAACAAAGAATCAAAAGATTAAAAGATCTGCTTAAGAATATAGAACTTGACATGGTGGAACCAGCGCCCAAAAGCAGAACTTTCCACTGCCAACACTGCCCCACCACCGCACAGTCAGTGCAATGCCCAGCTGGCCAAGTGGGGATTACAGAGTCCTGGCCTACATAACAGGCACTATTGTGGTGCTTTCCAGGAAGGAAGTGAAAAGAACTTGGAGGCCTTGGGAATTCAGGCACTATATACAGTTCGGACATTAAATAGGGCCTTCAGTGTCAAGGCTGGAAATTCACGAGGCATTTCTCAGGGTACAGAGTAGCTGTGACACATGGGGCGAGGTTGTGTGGAGGTGAGAGCCCAATGTGTGTATGGCCTGTCCTTCACATCCATCCTGAGCAATGAGTCCTAGAGAAGCAGGGACTACACAGGCCCTCTCTGCATCTCTGATTGCCCCTCAGAGAGTGCCAAGGTCACCCAGGGTAGAAGTAAGTTTACTGTGACTTTGACACGTTGCTCTGGGGCCAGCACTGAAAAATATCATGCTCTCCTGTAATTTCCCTTTCACCAACTGGAGAAGTATTCCCAGGGAATGCCGAGCTCTTGGAAACTTGCTTGGCTCCATACTAGTGTATACTGCTGCCTGCTAATGTGAGCAAGATTAACAGGATAACTGAATTCCAGCTGCGAGCTGAAGTCAATGAATGCGTTATCAAAAGAAAACATGGCACTCATTTTCAGAGGATAATATAATTCCAAGAATTTTTTTTTCTTAAAACAGCATCCAAGAGTCTGATTTCCTAGGGTCTGAGGACATAGCCCATCTAACTGTAGGACCCCACCAAATCAACAAGGAAGGGAAGTACTATAAATCCTGCTCTTTGAGTTTCCCCAAGGCTTTGAAGGAAACATAGGTTCTTTGGAACAGGTGTTCTTTGATCCTTAACATGTAAGGTAAAGAGTAAAATTTCCAGAGGCCTCAGAAATGTTCCAGGATCTGTATATTCTATCTGTATCTAAAGAAACAGGAATTTAGAACAAATGGCTGCAAAGGAAACTTTTACGTGTCCAAAGGGTGTTGCTTCTTATAATCAGATCTGTGGCCTGTGGCCTTACTACATTTGCCATCCATTACATGGCATCAGTAAGAGGGATCTGTGTTTAGTGTTTGGTTTATATTACAGCTTGTGTTGGCTTCCAATTTGTGATTTATAATCAATTTGTGGAGTATTTGAAGTGCTGGATGAAAAATGTTTTTCTTTGTTTAAATTGGATTATTAAGACTGACATGCTAAGTCTGTCTGGGCTTGGTGGCCCAGGACCTTCCAAGAGTCTCACTGACTCCTGCCTGAACCAACTGGGTGCAGAGCCCTGTGGCACACAGCTGTCAATCATCCATGCCTTCCTCTTCAACTGTGAGATCAGAAGGAGCCCTCATGCCTCCACCGGGGCAGCCATTGCTCCCGATCAACCCTCCCAATTACTCTGTCTGTATCCACAACTCCTGTCCTTTTCTTCATCAAAGAGCAAGTCAATTCTGAGCATTCCAGATGGCTTTGGGCTGGGCTGGGTGTAAGAAACAGACTTTAGATGAAAAGAGTCCTTTTTCATAAATCCACTTAAAGTAACTCAAAGAAAAGGAGATCGTAGAGTTCCAGAACAATCGAACTTGTTAGTGAGATCAATGGACCAGGAGGCAGCCAGCTTCAAACAGACTTTCCTGTCTGGCTACTGGTTCCTGCTTTCACTGAAAGGCCCAAGGATTCATGGGAAAAGAAAAAAATGCATCTCAGATTTAAGGAATATATGATCCCTTTTAAAGGGAAATATTCCCATGGACATTTAGTGTTGAAAATCATTTTTATTATAATCTTACTTATTATATACACATAAAAATCCACTCATACCTTATTTATCTTAGTATTCCCATAAAACAAATAAAGCAAAGCAAGTATACACACCAATCCCAACACAGCTACCAATCCCAGATTCCCAGATCACAGCATTAATTTGATATGACAAAAGAGATTTGGTACAAACAAAATTCCTGTTGAGTAACTTTACTTATTATTAACTTAATTCCTTTGAGTTTTAGCAGAATGAACAACCTTTTTAGCCATTATCATTGTCTTTGCTCTAATTGTTTAATTCATTTTAGCTACCAATGGACCAACTAGTTTTTGGTGGATCCCAAACATAAAACATTGGGGAAAAAAAGATCTTACAATATAAAGCCTTTCACTGCCTAGTGATATCTCCAGTTCTTACTAATGTACCACTGTTTGTCAGTTTCCCCAACACTTGAACTCTTGAACTTGGCACAGATGATGGGGGCCAATTCTGTGGGTTCTGTTTTCTGTTGCTTCTGTGTTCCTAGGTGATGATTCACCCCTTCCATACTTGTTCCCATTTGAACCACTGGAAATCCATCCTTCATAGGAGCTATGCCTTCCTGTGACCTTTGCTTGGTGGCCATTGAATCATAAACACAAATACATGTGTAGCTACACAAAAAGATGTGGCAGTATTTCTTACACAGTACTTCTCTAGGGGATCAACAACATGGTGACATTGCCATTTGTTAAAGATAATTCAAAGGAAAATTTACGCATGTTTCATTGCTTTAAAGCTGCTAGACTTGAATGGCCAGCATAAGATTCACTGCCCAAGTTGACATCCTGCAGATGGTAACGAGGGACCTCAGAAGATCTGGACCGTGATAGAACCAGGGCTCAACACTGCTGTTTGTGTATCCTGCTGTGTTGTTAATGGAAAAGACCTCAGATCTCCTCTGAGCAATCTCTTTGGGTTGCAGATTGGAGAAAAAAAGGCCGAGAGAGGTTGGTAGGTGTCCCATCATTCACCAGTGCAGTGACAGAGTCAGTTTAGAACCCTGCTCTCCACCTTCCCAGCCAAGGTCGCTCCATCACAGCTATCTGCTACCATTGAGGAGCCAAACTGGTAGCACAGAATATTGGCGGCAGTGGCCCTGAGGAAATAGCACTCGTTTAGTGCTGTCGTTACTGCTCAGGTACAAAATGGAGATCAGTTCTCTGGCTTCATTTATGCACAGGGAGCCTTTCAGGATTTCACTGGAATGGTATTAGTCCCTTTCTTCCTCATTAGTGTTCAGATCCTCTAATGGCCCCTTTGTATCTCTCAGCATGGGGATTAGACATAGGTCTGGCTGAAGCATTGTGCTGTGAAGATGCCCACTCTGAAGGGGAATGACACACATTAGTAGGAAGCCAAGTGCCATTCTCACATCCTAAGAGCTTCCCCAGCTCAACACTCACTCAGGCTTTGGAGGTACAAGGACCTTTCACTGCATAAAACTGCACACATGTAAAGATCCTATGGTGAGGGAACCAGTGATTTTTAATTTGAAATTACAAAGCCCACAGGTTTTGTTTAAATGAATTTGCTCAGACAGTGTATTGTTCGATGGTAATATGAAAAAAAGAATATACTTTGGGATTACTGGCTTCCTTGAGTTGTCCCAGAGCAGATTCTAGATAAAAAGCATCATTCATGCTATGATTTTGAGGAACAAAAGAATGCACACTGAGTATGCACAAGTGAAATCCATACATTCACAAGTTATAAGGCCAGAGTATAATGATAGTGCCGCATTCTTTATTCTATTTGTTTGAATGTATTGTTTAACCGATACATTAAACCATGAAGTTTGGACATATCAATGGAGAGCCTCATCATGTTCTAAGATATGCATGCAAATATAAATATAAATATAAAGTTTAGACTAGTTTAAACATCTGTCTCTTCAAACATTTATCATTTCTTTTTACTAAAAGCTTTCCCCAGTTTTTCAAAATGTACAATATTATTTTCTAGAATCACCACACTGCACCATAGCACACCACAGCCTCTTATCCATATCTAACCATAATGTAGTACATATCCATTGATCAACCTTCTCCATCCAACTTCCCACCCCTTTCTCTGGCACCTGATAACTATTGTTGTACTCTTAATTTCTATGAGACCAACATTTTGGGCCGGGGATGGAACCTCGGGCCTCCTGAATGATAGGTAAGTGTTCCACCACTGAGCTACACCCTCAGTCCCAAAATCAGCTTTCAGTTTCTACATATGATCAAGAGCATGGAGCACTTGTCTTTCTGCACTGGAGTGCTGCATCTCTACTATGAAAGGAAGCTGCATTTGAAGCGATTGCTGTGTGTCATGAGAGTGTACATGTGCTTTTGTTAGATGGCAAGTGCTGTTCCTTCAGACATAATGAACATGTTTCTGTTTCGTTTTGTTTTGTTTTCTCCCCTTTGCTGAATGGTGTGGGATAGCGTCTTGATGAAAGCTTAGGATTCGGCACAGAGAATCCAGAGTTGAGTACTGACTTTGTTGTAAGGTATTAGTCATTGAAACTTACACACAAGACACCAGGAAATCTGTTTCCTTATCTGTAACACTTAGAGTTTCAAGAAGATACCTTCCAAATTCTTCTGTATGAGTCTGATTCACGAGTGTTTTTTTTTTCTACTATATTGGGATAAATTATATTCATGAAAAGAAAATCACCGACTCTATTCTAAAGATACAATGGTGCATCCAGGCTGTCTGATCCTAAGGAAGCAGTCTGTTTCGGTTTCCCCCACCCTCGAAGATGTTAACATTAACGTTTACTGGGCCAAAAATATTCCTGGGAAGGAAGAGCCTGGAAAAAGTCCCTGCCATATTATTGTGTGGAAGCTAATATCTTTTAAACATTTTTTTACCTCATCTAAAAGAAATCAAGAATAGAAGTGGTGTATTCTGGGGCAAAAACAGATTCTGTTAGTTTAGTATATGTCGATATGTACATTTAAATAAATTAAAGGCAACAGGAAACGGTCTTAAACTGAAACAAGATAGATTGGAAGTGTCTTCTAAGTCTTGTCAAATATAGGGTTTATGCAATACAGGAATGAGTTACTAGGGAGGCTGTGGAATTTCTTTTTCTGACAGGTTTTAAAAACAGGACAGAAGGAGGGGTTAAAGGGAGGGGAGGAAAATGGGGGAAAAGATGCAAGATACATCATGTACAAGTACAAATTCCCTATGATGAATGTTATCATTATGTATATCTAAAATGTACCAATCAAATTCTTAAAAACACAAAAAAAAAAAAGAAAAGAAAGAAAAAAAAAAAAAAAAAAAAAAAAAAAAAAAAAAAAAAAAAAAAAAAACAGAGCAGACACAGATCTGCCTGAACTAGATTAGGTTTTACAGATGAACTCTCAGGGACCTTTCAAGTCCTGTAATACCATAATTATTACCATTCATATTCAATGTCAAAGTCAGCACAGTGGTTCAGATGTAGAAAATGTACTTTCCTCTACCTGGATTTGGAAGTAAACATGAACCAATTCCATTAGAATTCTTGAAAGTGTATACTTTTTGAGTGAAGATTTCAAAAACGACTTTTATCTAAATGTACTAGAAAAATAAGCAGATCCACGAGCAAAAATTTGACGTAGAATTCTGTTAAGAAAAACTAAGAGGGAAGTAAATTAGCAATGAGATTTTTCACCCTTACCTGATACAAGTGAGATAATATGTTTGGGAAGTTTATTTAACAATACTAGATGACAGGAGTCTGAAGACTACGGTCTTTTAACGCAAAAACTAACTTTTGGGCTAACCAACCTCTCTGGGCCTCAGTTTCCAAGCGTGAAAATAAGGCTATTTAGCCAGACAACTTTCATTTTCATTTGAGGTCAATGATTCTTTTAAATTTTCCCTCATTTAATTGATTATCCTTTTTATAATCTGTGTTTTACATGTTTATTGTAAGTGAATTTACTGTCTGGTTGAGTTTATTTATATTTTTTATTTGTGAGATTTCTCTGTTTGTAGCTGCTGTCTGAGCTCCTACTAATTTCTTGGTGGAGTCTTAAGTTTCCACAACACAAATCTGTCTAGTATTGCACTGTGGTTGCTGTTATGCATAGTTGTCTGGAAGAGTCTTGTCTCCAAATTACAGTGGCTTTCTATTTTTCTTGCCCTGAAGCAACAAATGATGGGAGAAATATGTGTTTGTTTCTAGTCTTCAGAGTCACAGTTGCCCCAAGCAAAAAATTCTTAACCCTCTAGTGTAATCCAAATGCAGTGAGTCACAGAATAAATGTGAAACATCAGGCTACATAACATGGGGATTGTGCAAGTTAAATTAATCATTAGCACCAAATTACTATATTAATTAAGCTTGGGCTCCTAATTTGTGCTGACAAAAATGTCAAATCAGCTTACCAAGGTGCCTGAAACTTACTGCCCAGATAATAGCTGAAAATTTGAATTTGGTTGTTTTATAGATTGGTTTGTAGCTGAAATGCAGGCAGCTCTTAAAAGCCCTGAATAAAGATTGCTTTCTGCAGACACCTACAGCGTGACTATTTATAAAAGTACCCAGTCATTTTTTCCCCCTCCTAAAAGTGCTATTGGCAGCATAAGAGTTGGTATTTAATCCATAACCCGCTATGCATGCCCCCTACGGTGGCAAAGAACACACAGAGCCAGAAGAAAGAGATCAAGAAAGCATTAAAAATGTCAGGCCACAAGACCATGTTTAAATTATTAGGTGAGACGCTGTCTTGCATTTAACAATGGCTCGGCACACCTCAAGGCCAACTTCCTCTCTACTTGGATGTTTTGACGGGCTATTGCAATCTGTTCTGAAATTGAATTTCAGTTTGTTTCAATAGCATTTTCCAGTAAATAGGAGTGACTCTGATATCGCATTTGTGAATCTTAATGTAATAATCAGAGGTAATTGAAGCATGAACAAGCCAAAGAGACTTATGACATGTTTTTAAACAAGTATGGACTGATAGGAAACTAATTTAACAAAAACTGGAAATCAGACTCCTTTGAGAAGTAGGGTACAGAATACAGGGTCTGTCATAGTGGCACCGAGTTTGGCTTTTAAAATGGTGTGCTTGAGTTTCCTTACCTTTCCTAAGAAGTTTAGGTACAAGTTACTGACTGGCAGGGTTGTGACCCCACTACTCAAACTAATCATCTGACGACTGGAATTAATCATTTTTCAGACCTGTAGTTTAGATTAACCAGGATTGGTCTCCCTCATCCCCTCATGCGTTGGTGGCAGGGATGGATAAAACTCCTAGTAATGAGGCATACAAAATGAACTTCAATTGGCAACATTTTGTGCAAACTAGCACAATTTTGAAATCTTTTTATTTTGTAAACTAAACTTCCCTAGACAGATAAGATTGTAATCTTTTGCATTTACAAACCATGCTCGTCTGCTGAGGTGCACACAAATATATGTACGTATAGATTTATCCTAGATAGGCATATATATCCTCTGGTTGCAAAGTAATCCCTGGACTTTCTAGCTCATTTAATGAAAGGTAAGATAGTAAAGAAGAAGAAATAAAAGCATAAAACCTACAACTTACATGTTTAAGGTGTACAAAGAGCAAAGATTGATAGAGCTAGGTGCACTACTCTCCTTAAGCTTTGGATCTCAAAGGGAGGTAAAAAGCATTTGTGGGTAAAAATTTGAAATTCAAATGGTAGACCAAGGAGTCAGCCTAAAGTGTTGGCCTCAATAGATGCTGACCTTAAATCCAAGTGGTGATGGATTTTTATTTTCATGCATTAAAGAAGATGAATTGTGTACAGTGCACTCAGAAGATGAGTGATAGCAGAGGAAAGTATTTGATGCTTATGGTCTAATTGGAAGAAATAGAGGAAAGTGAAAATGCAAGTAGAGAACATTAAGGAGAAAATAATTAAGAGCTTCGCTAGGCAAAACTTACCATTTGTAAGTTTCTAACATACATTAATGTAAGTTGGACTGAGATACCACAAAGCACAGATTTCTGTAAAAGAGAATGAATCGCAGTTCTTTAAACCAATTACGTATACCGCTCACCCTTGTCTACAGTTCTACCAGGGATTGGCTGAAATCTAAACAGTGTGTTTTTCTAAGCAGAAATTTTGAAGAAATGGACCTCATTAGGGCTATCGTTCCACCTGTGGAAACCGAAACAGATAGGATTGACATAAGCACCCAGGGATTTATAGACGTAATACTTATTATCACTAATAGGCATTTGCTACATAACTCCCAGACGTCTAGCTGAGACCATGCCGCTAAGTATTTAGCTCACTTTTCTGATGAGATGTTGTTGTCACTGTGGTTGTTTTAATAAGGTTTCATGTAATTGGAACAAAAGCAGCACACACAACACATCTTTAGTTTTCCCAGAAGTGATTCATGTGATTTGTAGGAGGTATAAGGGGTTCTTTTCCAAAACTACTTCCTAAACAATTTCCAAGACTCTGTTTAAATATCTTCAAAATATGAACATAAAAGTTTGACTACCTGGGTTATGCAATGTTTGATTCAGATTTTCTTGCAGATTTGTTTTTTCAATAAACATAAACCATTCTAGGGAAACAATATTGTTTCCAATTCTCTGAAAGATTCAAAGCAAATACAGAGACATATACCTATCTACAAGTGTAAATTTTATCAGGGAAATAAACAAGGGAGGAGTGTACTTAAAACCTAATTCCAGTGCAACATTTGACAATCTTTGTGCTGCTTCAGGGCAGGATATGTTCTGAGAAATGTATTGGTAGACTATTTGGTCTTTGTGTGAACATCATGAACTTGACTTGCACAAACTAAGATGACTGTGACACCAATGGGTGACACTATCTTATGGGACCACCACAGTATATGTTGTTATGCATTGCATGACTGCAGTTACTTGGCACGCACTGTCTAAGAGTTTCCTAAGTTCATGTGGAAGAACATTTAGAAAGAACCAAATATAGTAAAAGTTTCACAGAGCAAACGAACATTGAGTTGAGTTTTGAATGAAATTTGAGTAAGCAGAAATAAGACAAAAGAAACCTCTAGGAAAAGAATGTTAGGAAAATTCTATGCTGTTTACCTTAGGTAAGGCATTTCAGAACAGTTGTCTCTGTTTTTCAGAGAACTGATAACCATCCCAAGCATGGTAACTGGGCAAGGACTTGGGACAGAGACTCACATGACTAGCCCCAGGATGGCTCTGTATTTTGTGCTTTAAGAATGAAATTCTTAGGCTGGGGTTGTAGCTCAGTGGTAGTGAGGTTGCATATGATCTTCAACACCAAAATTAAATTAAATTAAGTCCTTCAGTTAACATAGTACCTAGATACACATTGACTTCCAAATCATTCATCACTCTTTCAAATATTATTTTTGCTCTGCCAATGTAGCTACTGAAATTTATATATATTTTTCTTTTTTGAGACCATCATCATCAAAATTCATGTTAATTGAACTTAAATTCTGTGTGTGTGTATGTGTGTGCATGCACGCACGTGTGTATGTGTGCCTGTGTATCTGTGTGGCTGTTTGTCTGTGTGGTACTGAATGCAGGGCTTGGAATTATATTATGCAAGCACTCTACCACTGAAATGCATTCCCAGTCCTTCTTAAATTTTATTTCGAAACAGGGTCTCTCTAAGTTGTCCCAGTATGGGCTCAAACTTGTGATCTTCCTACCTCAGCCCCCAAGGAGCTGGGATTCTAGCATGTACCACCACAATTGGCTTCAATTCCATTCTTTAAAGTGTGGGCCAGAGTAAGAAGGAAATGTACCCTGTTGTTTAGCTCCTGGGAAAGTTTGAGCTTACATCCCACACTGAGTCTGTTCCAAAGCCGGGGATAAGCAAAGCAGGCTTAGAATACTGTGGCAAACATGTTGCTATAGGAATGTCTCAAATTATCAACTGGCCCAAATTCTGTGTCTTTTACCTTCTCCACAGCATCCATACTGCTGGTCCTCTTCTGAATCCCTGGTTCAGTGCAGGGAAGAGGAAGCAGCACTATCTACACCATCACTATGTCATTCATTCCACTCCAGGCACTTGTGTCCCTGAGTGGAGAATTTGAAAGTTAATGAAGTCTATGCACTAGTCATTTCAGTAAAGAGCTACCTGTGAAACCAGATGTTTAACAAAATGGACTAACCGTTCTAGTAGTCATGTGGATACAGCTGCTGTAATTACATTCCCGCAAGGAACAGGATACTCACTACCCCTCATTCTTCAAGCCTATACAATCAGGACACCAGCATAAAGCTTTCTCAGCTTTTCAGAAAAGAGTGCTACATAAATATAAGCCATTACCATTTTTTCCACTGAAAATTATATATATTACATATATAATCACATATGTTTAAGAATACTTTCCTCCTTAATAATAGGAGTGAAAATCAAAGCTTTTGCTAATAGCCTTCTTCCATTTGTCCGGAAAATTTCCATTGAAGAGATCGATATTATTACTGTTCCAACATTTGCACAGCCTGTGTTTAACATGTCTGTCAGCCATTAAGGAGAAAGAATTTTTGAAGACATTGGACTTTAAAGAAGAAAAATTAGAAAAACATCTAATTGAGGTTATCATTTTTAATGACTGCCAAATTGGTAGTATTTGAACTGTTAACCTGTGTTTCTAAGGATATACTCATCAGTGAATAATTGGAGTGAGTTCTTTAGTAAGTAGTTGATATGGAGGCCATATGTCTTCTAAATTTACAAAAGCCTATTTTAAGCTTTAAAAAATTATGAGGATTACGCATGTGTTTAATTAGTGAAAGTGGGTATTTTGCCTATGTCTGAGAATGAGGATTATTACAATGTAAGTCATTAAGAAAAGTATTCTGAACCAATGACATTTTTACAGTTCAGCAATAATCTTACTATATTACACACAGCAAGAAATGTTAGGGGGACTGTAAGACTTGGCATGAAATTGTGTGGTAGCATGAAGAAGGAAATGAAAGGAAATTCAACTTACAAATTAAACAGTTACAAAAATAAGAATATTCTCTATCCAGAGTTTGGAATTCTTGGCTGGCATGCTCAGTTTGTAGAAGAAAAATCAGCAGAATAAGTTAAATTCTTGCTTTGGCATCAGAAAATCAATTCTGAAAATAGATGTGGGAAATGCTTGTGTTTGATTGTCAACCAAGCGTTTCTTTGTCCCTTGTCCTTTGGTCCCACCTGTGGCCAACCTGGACTAAGCCCTTTCTTCTGCCCTGAACCTCTCTCCAAAGAGTAATGGGAGGACTTATTCCCACAGTAAGCTTCTAGCTCTTGATTACCTAGTCCCTAAGCAGCAAGAATGGCAGAGGCTGATGGTGTAGGAAGGGAGGGAGAAAGAAGACATATAAGCGGTTGGAAAGAAAATGAGAATGAAGTTCTAACCATTCACCCACTCTTCGTGGCAGATTCCCAACACAACTTACAGAGCCTTGGAAATATATATGCACCATTTTTTCAGTATTGAGAAGATGTAAAGACCTTTGCACTGAGCTGCATTCCCATTCCAAATTTATTTTTTATTTTGACACAGGATGTCAGTAAGCAGCTAAGTTGCCCAGGCTGGGCTCAAATTTAACGTTCTTCTTGCCTCTGCTACTCAGATTGCTAAAATTGTGGGTGCACCATGCCAAGCTTCCTACAGGATTTTGAGAAAGGTTGAGTGAACGCTTGGCAGTCATCCCAAATTAGATGTGGATCCTAATGACCTTAAAGCCTCTTTTGATTATCTCCTAAGAGTGAACTGTAAAGGTTGGTCTCTGTTATGTGCAAAGTTGATTTCTGTAAAGGTTGATCTCTGTTATGTGGAAGGTTCTGATTTTTGTATTAACTCCTTGTGGTCTTCAATTTTTTCATCTAAAAAAATAGAATATTGGTCTATCTCTGTTTCTTAATTGTATTCATGCTGATTGCTTTAATTCTAAGTAACTGGTAAAACCAAGGAATTCTTAATTCCTGTCGTCACAGTGACAAATTAGAGAAAACCGTGTAAATGGCACCTCCATTGAGCCCATCAGCATTGCTCTTGTTTAGCCAGAAACAGTTGCTAAAACAGTGTTCCAAAGCCTTGAGTCAAATTAAATTCCTGACATTTAAGGCAGAATAGGAGAAGGAATTTGGTTACCAAATTTATCTCCGTCTTCTGAAATTTATGTCATCATTTGCAAAATTGGCTCTCTCGCTGAATTTTTCTTTATTGTTTCTCATTTGTACTAGGGCAAAATCAGTAAGTTTTCTCTTTGTTCTTTTTTAGTATGATATGGTTGTGATACGTGATGATTACAACCATTTTGGGGAATTGGTACATAGACATATCAAATCTCAATCATTTTTTATTTCTTTTACCTTCCCTACTCTCCTGTCTCCCTCCATCTCTACATCCCCTTCTCATTTCCACAAAGTCTACCTCTCTGTTTCCTATTATCTACCTTTTTATCTTGCTCTTTAAATTATTTATATTTTAGGCTTCTCGTATCAGGAAAACTTGGTGATATTTAACCTTGTGTGATTTATTTCACTTAGAGTTATGCTATCAAGGTACATCCATTTTCCTACAAATGACTCACTGTAAGTGATTTTGGTGGACACTAATTCCACAGATATTATACAATAAAAAAACCTTGTTATTAATGACATTGGTTTAAACCCAGTTAAATCAAGATTTCATAACTGTGGGACTTCTTAAATAAAGCGTTTCATGCTGATATAAATTGTAGCTCTTCATGGAAGGAACATTATAATAGCACTTTCCTAATTATTTTGGAAAAAAACCACACTGTTTCCTGTGAAATATTTCATACTAGTAAACCAGCTTACTCCTATCTATCCCTAGTGACTTTATCTACACTACCAGTTCTCTTAATAAATGTTTATTCATATTCAAAGTGCAGTCTACGTTTAAAAAGTTCAAAGAAGTTGGATTGCTCCAGTGCAATCAAAAATTATACCATTTATGTATTTACTTGTAGAAAAAAATCCCTTTTTGCTATCAGTGAAGAAGGTGAGACACAGCCTTTCCCTACATGCCTTGTTTTTCCAGCTGAGTCTTTGGAATGATGGGGAATTTTCATACCTTTTTTCTGGTTTATGTTGTACTTGGGGGGAAAGTGCATTTGGAAATGTTCACTTGATACTGCATTTTATTTCTGAGATTTGATCATATTTCCTTCTCATCTCTGTTAAGCTTACCATAATGTTATTTGGAGAATGAGGAGCACAGGGAGGGAAGGATGGGGGTTCTGTGTTCTCGTGCCTGAGTTGAATCCAATGTGGCAATCACAGCTCCCATTTCATCGGGCCCACTGTTTATGTACTCATATGGTTAAACTTAGCTATGATGGTGCCCTGCTCTTTAGGCTACCAATAATGTTTATGACCACTGCTTGCCTTTCTTCTAAACACACAATTACTCCTTAAGGTCCCTATAAATCATGAGGCCACCTAGGTCATTAAAATCTTTTCTTCCTTCATGAGCTTGTGCTTAATACAGAAATGGTTAAAGGCTTGCTATACACCAATCAATTACTCAATCTGGAAGGCAAGTCAGTGAAAAGAAAATAATCACAAAAATAAGTGTTTAGGCAACAGTCAACAACCCTCTGAATTTTGTTTTGCAGTTTGCATGTGATCATATTGAAAAGGGCCCAGGTTGACATCTGAAGTATTACCTGTCCACAGAGATTTTTTTCATTATATAAATTATTCACTGCACTATGAATTGATTTAGGATAGGTATGATTTGAGGCATATATGGAATACTTGCCAGGAAAGTAACTAGATTTCTAGTGGCCCAGAAGTCTACTGCTGATACAACTACCTTCTGACATCATAGAGTTTCAAATAATGACAAAATGGAAAAGAGCAAATGCTGTTAGCATGAACACATGAGCCTTGAAGGTGATTTACAGCAAACGGCGTGCTGCTTTCAATAAACATTAAGGATTAAAGAAAAAGAAAACTCTTTTTGGCATGATCTACTTTTCTCATATGCATTTCATTCCTGCATCCTAAGTACATTAAGCCCATATCTAAAAGATCCGTGTTTTTTGGTTGTGGTTAGTTTCGTGGTTTGCGCCATAAGTAAACCTGAAGGGCCTACTGAGCAGAAAACCAAATTTTGGTTTGAGTCTGGCCTCAGTGCCCATACTAAGATTCAGCTTAACCTTGATTTTTGTTGTTATGTTTTGTTTTTTAACTACCAATGTCACTAAAGTTAGAAGCAACCATCAAGTCTGTGTCAATACAGCCATTTTTCTTCGACAGTTTTTGCTTCCCACTTTTTCAGGCAACTTGACTGGTAGTTTCCAGGTCAGGACGTCCTCACTACAGAGGGAATAATTTCACCTACTTGGTGGTGAAAAGGTTCAATGCTAATTACTGGGGGCGGGGGGGGGGGAGGCTTAAAAAACAGGTATTTGCCAACTTTCATTCCTGCAGCTCTGTTTAGCAAACTACCTATATATCCACAGAATAATTATTAATTAATCAGGAAGAAGCTTTTTTTAAGCTCTAAAAGTTAGCACATTAGGTCCTATGGTCTGAAATGAAATTATGCCTTTATTTCTTCTTTCCAAAGAATTAAAAAGAACATTTAAGGATTATGATTTTGTGACACTGTAAGCCAGGGGCCCTGCAAGTCAGTCTTCGCAGAGCTGGAAGTTGCACCATACCAATTAAGGGTTTTTTTTTAAGAGAAGTCAGCCCTACATTCTAATAGCAGCAGTCCAACTGCAGATCGTTTAATCGGTCGGGAACATCAGTGGAAGCACTTAACGGATTTAGTGTTTTTTTAAAAAAGCATACTGTAGTATATATAAATTGCTTTCTTTAACTCCGTTACTGACTGCGGCTTTAATTGATTGATTTCTGCCAGTAGTACTGGGGCAAGACCTACTGTCATTCTGAATAATATTTTTCAGAGTATGATGTTGTGGTCATAGCCTGAGAGTTAGTCATCTAGAACTGATACCCCCACGCACACCTGAGAATGTAGGGATAGCTGAAATTCCTGAACTACCTAAATGGCCAGGCTGTTTTGAACAAGGAGGTGTACATTTTAGAAGGTCAGTTCTGCTCCATGCAATTTCTACTTGTCGCTTTCCTTCCTTCCATATTCTAGCCTCCCTTGGAGAAGAAGCACCAAACCTCTACAAAGGTCGCTATGTGTATTATTTAATGTTCCCTCTGATTCTGCAAGTTGATTGCCATTAGGTCTGTTTTACAGGTGAGCAATTTAGACTCCTAGGGGTTAAATGACCTGCCCAGGGCTTCTCAGTATTTAGTGGCAGAGCATGAGGAAAAATTGATTCAAATCACAGTTATCCAGTTTTGGTTAACTTATACATCCAGTGTCAGGCAAGTGTCACTTCTTTGCTTCATTGTTCCCTTTGACACAGTGTGGGATGTCAGAGATGGTGACTGTGCTAATTGGCCTTCTACTGATACAGTAAATAGCTGAGATAAATCAACTTAGAAAAAGTTCTGTGGACGCTCGCAGTTTGGAGATTTGTGTGCAAGACAGGCTGGGCCCACTGCTTGGGGTTCATTGAGAAGCAGTACAACCTGGTAGGAGCACTTGGCGGGGCAAAACCTCTCACCTTGTGGCAGGCAAGCAAAAGAGAGGAAGAAAAAAAGGCACGAGTTCCACAATTCCATTAAGGGGGCGCACCCCAGTGTCCGGAAAGACTCTCACCAGGCTCCACCTCCCCAGTAGAGCACCAAAGTGGAGACCCAGCCTAAAGATGAGGCCCAGTGGGGGACACTCCAGGTCCAGTCTATGACAGTGACAATTCTTGTGAGAGAGGACTACTCATTTAATCAGAGTTTCAGGAGTGGCTCCTGAACTTCAGGGCAGGGACTAGAACTCAATTCTTACCACTCGAGCCATCTCTTCATTGGGTCATGTTGAAAGAGACTCAATTAATTTAAAAATAAAATTATTTAATAAAAGACTAAGACTCTGTAGGAAAAAAAAAAAAACTCTTCAAAATTTAAAGTAAATAGGAAGGGAGTAAAAGTGTCCAAAGTGCTCTGCTGTCCCTTCTTGATGGCTACACTTCCCATATAAAGCCAGCTTGAGATAACCTATGAAAGTTATTTTTTTTTTCCTGGAGAACAGTGGAAAGTTGGCAAGGAGTGAAAATTTTCTATGAAATAAGGAGGTGAATAAGTTGTAAATGATGTTAACATCTTCCAGATGGTAGTTTTCCTTGGGAACTGAATTTATTGTGATTAAAGGCATGTGAATTTTCAAAATCTTGAACTCTGGGAGTCTGACACTGGAAGACTCCATCACTTCTTGGGCATAGTTATTTTAAGAACAATGTTCTTTAGCTTCCACTTAAAATGTATCTTTGAGTTTTGTAATCTGAGTTAAATCAGAAATACTTTCTCATGTGAAGATTTTTTCTAAATCTTTCTTGCCAGTGAATCTTATGAAGTAAAATTCCTCAGAAACAAAAAATTTATACTCTAAATATTTCCCATTAAAATTATGTATTTTGAGCATTACTTTATATGCCTTGGATTCTTTTATATATTTAGGGATTTTTGTTTTGTTTTATTTGTCTTATTGAGACAGGGTCTTGCTATGCAGGTCAGGCTGGCCTTGAGCTCACACTGTAACCCAGGCTGGTCTTGAACTCACATTGATCCTCCTGCCTCAGCCTCCCAAATATATTTAGTTTTGAATTAAATTCTTCTCACCTTTCAGTCTCTAGACATGTGCCTTGGACTATCTTAGAATTTCTGCTTTGGCTTCAGTCTGGGGAATCTGGCTCAACTCGGAGCCTTCTTTGCTTTTCACTGTAAGTGATGCCTGTGGGCTTGGGGCGCCTAAACCAACAACCCGTAGGACACAAGGACAGTGAAATGGTCCCTGTCGTCACTTCCTTGTCCCAGTCCTGCCCTTGCCTTACTGTGAACCCCTCTCCTCTTCACTCTACCAGGTGATGGGAAAGGATGACCCCTCTGCCTTGAATATCAGTTACAGCTTCTGATCTTCATGCATCCTACCTGAGCTTGGTCCCCAAGCCCTGGTCCCCATCCCCTGGTGTACACACACCTTCTCCCAGTCATTCACTGACACTAATCTAGGTGATGCTGCAAAGGAATTATGCAGACTTAATTAAGAAACCAGCTCAGTTGACCTCAAGAAAGGAAGATTATCGTAGGTGGACATTTACCCTGAAAAGGGACTGAGCTTTTTCCTAAAGTCTTGGAGCAAACATGAGAAGAATTCAAGGTGAAGGAGAGTCTGTGGCTGGCTCAGAAGGTGGTGAGGGCCGCTCACATGGAACACAGGTGGTGCTGGGATCTGAGAGCAGCCCACAACGGTGCTGGCAGCAGACAAGGAAGGAGAGTCTTCAGGCCTGCAACTGCAAGCAGCTTAGTTCTGCCCTAGCTGAGTGAGCTTTGGCAAGAATGCTCCAGTGAGAAATTGGTGCAGGCAACACCTGGACTTCAGCCTCGTGACACCTGGGTAAAGAGCCAGTCGCACTGGGCCACACCAGGCTGCAGGCCCACGGGACTGGGAGCTCATCCTTGGGGACTGCTTTAAACCATGAAATCAGTGATTATTGGTTCCTCTGCAGTAGGATCGTAACACCGATAACCTGTTGTATACTGTTGTCTCAGCTTCTTCTTGACTGAACTATGACCCATTTTAGCCCTCATAGTCCCTCTCCCAGTCATTATCTCTTTTCATTTTACTCCACTAAAGTTTTTTTCTTTAATATTTTGTCTTCATTTTTATAATACCTTCTTTTTTTTTTTTTTTTTTTTTTTTTTTTTTTTTTTTTGGTACTGGGGATCCATCTCACAACCTCACACCTGCCAGGTGCTTAAGCCAATGAGCTAAATCCCTGGTCCTATTTTTTGACAGGGTCTCCACATGCAGTTCAGGCTGGCCTTGAGCTCACTTTGTAACCCAGGCTGGTCTCAAACACACAATGATTCTCCTGCTTTAGCCTCCGAGTGCTGGGATTAAAGGTGTGCGCCAGCACGCCCAGCTTATAATACATTATTTCCTGGGACTGTAAACTCATGCACCTGGTGTGTCTAACCTATTAACCATCAGTTTCCCATGACTTCCATGAAATTATAGTCATTATTATGACCTGAGATATTACAATAGCTTCAAGATTATTTTTTTTAATGTATGTAATTGGCTTTGTGAATCTTACTGTGTTTTGGTTATAAGAGAATGGGTCAATTGAGTATGACACATATGGAAACCTTTCTTCAAATTCATGAGGGAACATAGTGTGAAAACTATATAGGTGGACTATGTGACATTGGAATTTTTTGGAGGAGAGTTACCTGGAAGCCTATGGATGACCTCAAGAGTAACACTGGATGTGTCTCTGAGAAAGGTAATGACATAACAAAGTGGCATTAACAAGCATTTCTGGAAACATTTTTTATGTTTTGAGGTGTGAGGGGTTGACCCCGTGTTTAGTCAGTCCGGGTGTTTGTGGGTGAGAAGGTTTGGTGTACATAATCCAGCAGCCGCTGGATGAGAAGTCTGCTAAACCCCCTAGCAGCATTGTCTTCATAGCTCTACGACTTGAGTCCAAGCAGTCCAGAGGATCATCCCTGAATTTTGGAAATTATTCTTATTCTGGAGCAATGAAGACAGCAAAACCCTTGCTTGGTTTCTCAGTCAACTCAGATACAATCTGAATTTGGGTGGTTGCTAGGAACTCAATCGTGGAAAAATGGAAATGTTATTTAAATAACCACTCTCCTACCTAAATGAGTCCTGAATCAAATACCCTCCTGATTATAATACGTAAAGTGTGTATAGGATGATAGACAGACAGAAGATAGATAGATAGATAGATAGATAGATAGAATGAAATGCATGGGAAAGTCTTTGATTTTTTTTAATTAGGCCACATTTGCAGTACATGACATTTACATTCCTTGTGTGTAGCTGGAACATGCCCGCAACAATCTTAAATCTTTTTTTTTTTTTCATTTTCTTCCCTTTCCCTTTCTTCACAGTCCCTCTGTGTCTTGATCCTCTTCTTACTCGAGTAAGATCTTACCTCCCTGCTTCCTATCATTTCTCTTTTATTTTGACTTTTATTTATAATTTGAGTTTCTTATATAAAGGAAACCACATGGCATTTAAGCTTATATGTCTGACTTATCTCACTTAACATTATGATCTCAAGATGTATCCATTTTTCTACAAATCTTTGACTTTAAAGAAAGAAAAATTGTTTTATAAATGTGGAAAGAAGCTTTCATGGGAAATATGAAAATGTAATAAAGCAAGATTCTGTCACTAGCCCGGGAGTCTAAATTTTGGAAATTATTCTGCAGTGTTAAGTACTATTCCAGCATTTCAGAAAGCATTAGATATAATTTGATTCAATTTAACTTTCTGGTACAAAAAAAAGTCATGCAGAGTCTCACGGATCTGGTAGTTTAAGGAAAAAAAAGGCAACAAACAAATAAAATTTCATAAAGGTAGCAATTTCTAACCAAGAGTATAAAACTGTTAATGAGCAAGCAGATACTGATTTGCTGTTTTATCTGCAGATAGTGCTCTTCGAGGTAATTTTTATCTGATTATAACAGGTACAGATTCATTGTTATGAATTGTTAACTATTTTAATAATATAGAAATGAATAAGAAACATAATCTCATAATTATAAGTGTTGAAAATCACCACTTATAACAGCTTCACATATTTCTATCCATTGTTTTGTCTGTATATGATTAAGAATTGAGACTATACTGTCTATAAGAATGTATATTATTTTTCAGTTACAACATAATCATTTTTTCTGTTATGAAAAAAGACCTTTTATTGAACATGCTTTTGACAACTGCATAATATTCCATAATTGTATACAAATAGTTGACATTATTCCACATTATTCCCTTAAAATAGATCTCTAAGAAGTGTTTTTGTTAATAAAAGACTATGACCATGGTGAGGGTTTTCATATATCTTGATCAGAGCATTGCAAGCTAGTGGGGCTGATGAGGGATACATCTCACACCAAATCACTGGGCTCACAGACTGGCTTCTCTCAGTGTCATCATTGTGTATTTTTATTTCCAAGTCCTCTTTCTAATGCCTGGGAGAAACTCTGGTTTCTTCTGGGAGAGATCTAAGATAAGTTTTACAGAGAAGCTCTGTAGTCATTTGTCTGTTGTTCAGCTGGGACAGCTGTTAAATGCCTTGTGCAAAATAAACCAAAGATCCATAGAAACACATTTTTGCAGGTGAAAATTATGTTCACCGACATCATTTCTCACTCTGGCATAGGATGTCAGGTATCAGATTTCTCCATTAGGAATACGCCTATGCCCCAGGGGTAAATCTCTTGGAAGGAGATTAAAAAGACACCACCTAAAACCCACTTCCTAGTAATGTGAGAATGTCCGGAAGCCTGGGCTGGGGGCTTGGTACAGTAGCTTGTTGTATCAGCAACACCCTGGCAAGGATTCGCTTTCTTGCTGTTAACAGGCTCTACCAAAGAGTCATTTGCACTTCTGAGAGAAAATCTGACGTAAATAAAGCATGCTGTCTGTGTATTCAACACTGCACACCTATAAAGGGTCTGAAACAGCTCTTTGGTGACTAAATACATTTATCCATTTCCCATCACTTTTTCCCCCTACTTGGCCATTTTCCTGAAACCATAATTCAAACTTTCCAAAGGTATAAAATAATCTCTGGGTAATACTTTTCAGAATCTTTAGAAGGAAATCTTTATTCTTTTATCATTCTTCTGGGAAACCTAACCTTTGATTACTACTGGTATTTAAAATGTTCTGCCACCCACATACACCTAGGGAGAGCAAGGCGGGGAGGTAATGAGAAAAGAGGCCAGTAGCTCACAGAGCTTGGGTTTTAGGTAGGGTCACCAGTGGAAAGATCCACTCAAGATATTATACCCTAACGCTGAACCCATGGCAAAATACCTTCTAATTGCAAAAAGGTTAGGTCGAGATCTTTGCATTACTTCCCAGGCAATGTCCTCCTACCTGCTTACCACTCTTTGTGCAATGGGAAAGTTTAAGGCAAAAGACTTAAGAAACCAGAGGATGTCTAGAAGATCAAAGAATATTTTCAAAGTCCACATTATGTTTTCATCCCCATGTTGGGAAATGGGCAGAGGACTATGAGCAGGGACAGGCAGAAGCATAGCTTCAGGAACCTGGCATAGAAGGACCGTGGTCTCTGAACCCTGACAGGCTCCTTTGTCACCTGGGGCATTCTGTTAGTGGAACTGAGACCCACATGGCAGGAGGAATCCACTTTCCCAGCTCTCCTCCAGGTTTTATGAATTTGATTTCTCAGGTGCAATTCCCAGTCCTCTTCCAGCAGCTGGAGCATGGTGTTTCCCTGCAAGAGTTCAACAGGTGCCTTCGCTTTCACCTTTGCAGACCCGTGTTCTCACCGCTAGAGGCTGATGCGTCAGGCAGTGCATTGTGATGTCTGCCACACCAGCAGCAGCAACAGAGCAATGTGCAGCAGGCTGGGGGATCAAAATTTGCAAACTCAGTATCCTGGGCCTCAGGCCAATGCAGGCTGGGTGCGTTGCTGTGGTGACACATTGAGTCTCTAGGGAGGGATGCTGGCACATCAGCTGCATTCCTGGCACAGGGTTTGCCAGTGAGAAACTTATGGAGTGGAACTGGTATCAACTCCAGAGGGAGACACAAGCTGCTTCCCTAACTTCCCTGGCAATTCTCCCCTTTGGAACTTGTGCATAATACACCCTCCTGAATATTTCTGAAAACTCCTATTCATGATACTCTTTGGGGCCTGGCTGGACAGTACTTTGAAGGGAAGTGCTAACATGACAGCAGCCTTCCAGTTTACAAATGTAGCCATACTATCCCTGAATAATTCTATTTCCTAAAATTGGCACTTAACTATGCAATGACTTATCTCTGCTTGGGAAGGGATTCTAGCCCCTGCCCCATTTTTCTTTTTTTAAAAATCTTCTGCTGTTGCCAAGAAGAGAGCCTAGTATTTACTATCAGAGGATATGTGAATTAAAATACTAGCATTTTCTGAGTTGCAATTTGCTGGCACTGTATCAGCTGAGCTCTCTGCTGCCTCAGAGAAAGTTCCTCCCAGAAATGGCCTTAGTTCTTCAAAATGCCTGATCCACCTCACCGATTTGTGTCTGCAAAACACCATGTACTAGGATTTGGCCACTTAGTATTCAAACCATGTCAAGATTCAAGTAAAAAGCCTATATTCCAAAGCTGGATGCACAGTTGCCAGACCAAGCACAGTCAACAGTTCAGATCCCAGTTAGATTATAAGAAAGCATGGGGCAAAACATACAGACCTGTCTTGTCAATGAAGCGGTAGCGATAAAAGGAATTACTCCATAAATGCCAACTTGGGAGGCTTTAATGAATACAGAGATGGTGTTCTTTCCAGCTGCCCCAAGTTGACTATAAAAGCTGGTTAGGATTTTGAACATTAATGCTTTCTTCCTCCTCCACCTCCTCCTCTTCCTCCCTCTCCTCCTTTGTCTTCTTTTAAATGCAAAGTATCTCTCAAAGTATTGAGAAAGGAACAATTCCTCTGCATTTGCACAGTTTTGCAAAGGGACGCAAGGCTAGCAGGCCAAGCGATTACTACTGGAAATATCAGATGCAGTGGGGGAAATGCATATATGTTAATGTGTAGCTCCATCAATGTCAGCTTTATTTTATTCCTGATATAAACAAAGTTGGCATGGAATTTTAACTGATGAGGTAATGTCCTTTTTAATTTAGAGAGTCTTAAGCTGTCCACTCTAAATCCTAATATCATCTTTCAGTTGTCTCCTGAGAGTTTATATAAACATAAATAATGTGCCCCATGCAGTTGAAAAGGAATTGTTAAAGATGACATTGGTCAGCATGAAGATTTCTCCCTACTTTGATTTTTTTTCAATTGCCAGATATAATTTATGTGACTGTCGTAGTTGAGTCATGCCTCAAATTAATATGTCCCAGGATTTTTGAACTGAGTTAAACATAGAAATAAAGTAAGGATTTGAAATGAATGGGTTGTTAATGTTTTCATGTCCATTCCAGGAGAAAAATAAAGACAAATCACATTCTCTGGTGATTTGTAAATAAAAAGAAATAAAAGTAAAGTTAAAGAAATGTATAATACCAGAAAAACAAAAATCTTATTCTCCATGGGGATGCTAGATTTTGGTGATGGTTTTCTATCTTTTAAAGATAAGCAAGCTTCCAAACACACCTGTTATCTCAATATACTCTGTAGAATAATATTTTATTATACATCTTTGTAGTATAACATTATTAAATCTGAATTTTCTTAATCATATAAATATGATGACTTCAAGTGTTCATATTTCTCTTTCCAACAATATTCCTTTAAAAATTCAGACTGGTAGGTATAAACAAACTTACTTTGCATTTTTAAATAAACTTTATTTTCCTGTGGACAAATTATGTTTTATGACCCAACCATGGTTTGGGGAAGAAAATGTGTGTTTTTCACCATTGAAAGTGGCCATTGAGAGAGTTTTTTTCTTTTTCTTTTTTCTTTTTCTTTTTTTTTTTTTTTTTTTTTCTAGGAAGTCTGGAGTTTGTGGAATTGAGTTAAATAGTGAAGAATCTGTTTATTATTCTGTGGCCATATGTTTAAAGGGTTGCTCACAGAAATCAAAGTATTCTTCATGGAGAGCTCCAGTTAAGGAGACATTTTGAATTCATAAAGGAACTTCACAGTTTGAAAAGAATGCATAGTATTATGTATTGACACTCCACCACCATAGACAAAGGGACACAATTTAATAATAGAGAATTGTGCTCATGAGATTTTTCTTTTTCTTGCTAATTGGTTACTTTAACTGACATTGTCTGTGAGTATAATGGACACCATTATTCTTAACAGTTCTGTGTTGCCAGATGATGTATACAGACATGATGTAGTCCATTTTAATTATTTCATTTTGCTAGATATTTTTTCCTTCCATGTAATTCAGTGGTGAATGCAGACGGCATTTTTTTTTTCCTTTGGCAGACTATGCTGGATAATGTTAGTGTTTAAAATGTTGGAATGAAAAGGACATTTCTCACCAACCTAATGTCTCCCCTCCTGTTTGTGTGCTAGGTATGACTACGTGGAAGTCATTGATGGAGAAAATGAAAATGGACGTTTATGGGGAAAGTTTTGTGGGAAGATTGCTCCTTCCCCTGTAGTGTCTTCAGGACAATTTCTTTTCATCAAATTTGTCTCTGACTATGAAACACATGGTGCAGGATTTTCCATTCGTTATGAAATTTTCAAGCGAGGTGAGTGAGAAACATACAGAAGAACAAGTGTGACTAAATAATCATTAAAAATTGTTTGATTTCCCAAGAGACAGGGATTATGCTTTTACCTTCCATAAACAGCTATATACTCCCATTGCAAAAATATCGGAAAATACTTCTAATGCTTTTAGTGTAAAAATACATACATGACATCACTATGGGCAGATAATTATACATGTTCACATATTCTTGCACTGAGAGCTGCTTGACTTGGTAGATAAATGCTGCTATACATGGATGTATATGTACGTACATATATACATCCACTTGCTTCTTGCCTATGATGCTATCAAAGACAAAAATGGCCAGAAAAGAGGCTGGGAATAGCCTTTCATTTTCTGTCCAATAAAACCTTGGTTTGCAAGCATAATTTGTTCTAGAGACATGCTTGTAATCCAAAGCACTTCTAGCTCAGGGTGAATTTCCCCATAAGAAAAATATGGAAAACTCAGGTGCTTTGTTCCATAATTCAAAATATTCATATAAAAGTGATTACAATATTGTAAAATCATGGAAGATAATAAAGAAGATACAAAATATAAAGAAAAAAACAAATTAACCTGCACTTGCCTTGGAAAACCTTGGTGGCTGGTGTGAGGGAGATGAGAGAGGAGGGTTATTGTGTAGGAGGACTTTCACTATCACTAACAGGATCGGTGTTATCTATTGGCTCAATGGAATCTTTTTCTTTTTGTGCAACTTTAACAAGGACCCTCTCCCATGATACTTGCTTTTATCTCCTTTTGAGCATTTTGAGAACACACGACTTTGCACTCTCTCAACAGCTTCATCACTTGCACTGCTACAGCCTTATTCAGGTGATTCTTTTCTACAGAATTTTGCAGCTTTCTGCATTTTACATATCTCCTTAATCTCACTTAAAGTGATGGATTCCTCCGCCATTTTTCCTCCTCTTAACTCTTGCTGTTGGGAGAGGATCACCCACAGTCCTGAAGCAAAAGTGGGGGTGAACAGTGGCTCAGTTGTGCTTGTGTGATATTCAGTATCACATACTACTTGTATTGCAAGACCTTGCTTATCTATTAAGTGAAGATTTATTAGAAATGTATTAGAAATCAGCAATTTCTAATGCAGCTTTGCTATATTTCTCAAGGACTGGAACATGGCTGAAAGAGAGGAGAGAGACCTGGCACTAGGTCAAGTACCAGGTGTGATCAAAACTTTTGGTGAATGTTTTTAAAACAAATTTTATGTATTATAGCACAAGATACATTACCATTAATTTCCCTCAAAGTACTCCTTCTTGCTTCAAGCACATTTATTCTATCATTCTTACAACTTTCTGGTGCAGTTCCGAAAGTCCTCCTTCATGAGTGTCTTTAGAGTTGCACTATAATGGTTACCTCACTGTCTTGAATCAATTCAAAACGTTTGCCTTTCGTGGTGGTTTTAACTTTGTGGAAGAGCCAGAAGTTGCACGGGGCCAGGTTCAGTGAATAAGGTGGCTGAGGACACACCGTTATGTTTTTACCACCCTGCCTTTTTGTCAAATGGCGTGTGGCAGTGGCTCTCACCATATTTCAAACTTATCTTGTGAAAAGACACTCGAGGAAGAGAACTTCCTGAACTGCTTCAGAAAGTGGCAAGAATGATGAGATAAGTGTATTCAAAGCAAGGAGGATTAGTGGCTACGAGTCTTTTACTGTAATAACATTTTTTAAACAATATAAATATTCACCATATATTTTTATCATATCTCTTATTCTTCATCTTCCTCCCAAATGAACTCAGCTTCCTGTATTTCTGTTAATCTCAAATGTGCCATAATTTCCCTATCCTGGTGTCCAGCACCAGCCTCGGGGTTTAAAGCCTTCTCTTCTTCGTTCTCTTCTCTACTCCCTACATGGACATTGTTTGCAGTTCTACTTAATTTTCATCCAGAGGTGTCAGTGAACTTCCTTTCCATGCCTACTGCCATTAACTAAATAGGCTCAAACTGTGGTTCTCTTCCTGCTGCTTAGTCCTACACATGGCTTCTCTAACAGGCCTCCAGCCGTGTCTTCCAGATGCCTGCAGTGGGTCTACATCACCTGTTGTGTAAACACTCAATCCCTGCTCGAGGCTGGACATCAAGCTGTGGTGCTCTTAACTCAGCCCTCACAGACCCCCACCCCCACCCAGCCTGGCCTCTGACCTCAGCCTGATGCACTGGGTAAAGCCCAGCAGACCTGAGTGTCAGCTTACATTTTCTACAGGCTCCTGGTCTGAATGCATACAACCTCGGCTTCCTCCTCTGAAAAACTGGAGAATAGTACCCAACATTGCCTCGTTGGGAAAATCAGATGAGATGGAGAATGTGTAGCCAGCGCCTGATACTGATAATGAGTTCAGTGTTACAGTGATTATTAACAAAGCTGATGCTTTCAAAATTTAGAGTCCTTGCTCTGTCCCGGAATGTCCTTGACATCCTTGGAAACCTGACTCTAAGTATACTCTTCATGGGATGTCCCTCCTAATTGATCTGCCCTTTACTCTGTGCACACACTCAAGTTATCCCTGGTGTATGTGTCTGCTGTGCACAGGAAATGGAATGTGTGTATGTGCTGTATGCTTGTACGCATTCAGATATTTTTTCCATGTATGCTTTATTTCATGATTAAATTAGTGGTACTTGAAAATGGCAAAAAAAAAAAAACTTTTCTTCTCTTGTCACATACTACATGAAAATTGTTCATAAAATAAGTTTAAGCATATATATGTAGGTCATGGATCTTTTTCCTCAGAAGTCATTTAATGATATTATAGAAGCTGTGAGTCTATATTCTTTTGAAAATATAGCACTTCTTTCAGGGTACAGAAATTTCAAGTTTCCTCAGAGCACACGAATTATATTAATCATAGTTTAATTCACCAGGAAATTGATATTTTTCCTGTTGGCCTTGAGGTTTTAAGCAAAGGGCTGCAATTCTCAGAGACACCGGGCCATTTCTGAGCCCCACAGGTGAAGGTGCAGACAGATTGTCTTGCCTGACAGCCAGCAAAGCCAGTCTGTCTCTTCTATTTTTCCTGGAGTCACCCTAGACCTCCTTCTTCCCAATGACCCCACTTTTTCTTTTGTCTGATCTCTCCAGTGCTAAAACTGTGAGTCACCTGCCCAATAATTTTTCCCTTTCACCCAAAACAATTTCTGTAGGAAACCCGATCTCTCACCTGTCACTCTTCTTGTCCTTCCCCTGATGCTGGGTACTGGAAGAAGCTGTGGCAGTTTTTATGGGTTTGAGAGTGAGCAAGGGGTACCATTTATTGAGACCAGGATTGCCCACTTGCTATGCACTGTGTGACTAAGAGCCTGCATGTTTCGTAATAATACCAAAGCGTTACCCAGCTATTATTACATTCAGTCCCCACTGCCATTAACAACTGTGTAGCATTCAGGTAGCTGCACAAAAAACTCTCGATCTTATGCAGCACATCAAAAGCCCAGTGTTTGTTGGCTTCCAGAGTTGGCCCATCTCTGTAGTCCATTTGCTCTTTGGCTCACAAGGTTGCTACCTGCACCCCTGCTCACGCCAGGGTGCTCAACACAGACCCCTGACCTCAGCCTTGCCACTGTCCTTTCTGGAGGAAGCACCTAGTCAAATGTGGATGCAATAGTGACAAAGGAAAACATTAAAACATTAAGACAAACTTTGGTGGCTAATGGAGAAAAATAGGAAATTACAGGGTCTTTAAATGGGAAGTTTTTTTCTTTTTAATCCATAAACCCAACTATTTTGTCTTATGCACAGATTTGAGAATCAGGAAGATTAAGAGGCCACTTGAGGTCCCACAGTATATCAGTGGCAAAGGCAAGGCTGGAACTGACCTCCTGGTGCTTAGCACTTCTCTGTTCCCTCACCCTGTGGGCACACACGCACACACACACACACTCAAACTCTTTGTCGAGACACTTGAGCAAACTTGGGGTTGCCTCCAAGAACATAGGACATGGCCAGGCACAGGGACTCACAGAAATGTGTTCAGTTTTTATTTGTATCTCTGCATTGAATCTCAATCTCACCTGAACAAGTTTATCTGTTTTACAAAAGGGGAGATTAGTGTCTGCACTAAGGTTTGCTGTTTGCTTTGTCTTCCACAATGAAGCTGAACCATTTCTCCCCCAGGAAAGAAGTTGAACGTGACCAGGGTCTCTGTCCCTATATTTAAAAAATAAAATTCTAAAGCAGACCCAAAATATAAGATGCAAAATAGAAGTGTATATTATAATATAATTATAAATGTTCTCTGTGAGTCAATGACTCCAACTGGCATAGTCACGGGGCTCTCAGAAGCTCCCAGAGTGACTTAGAAATGAATTTGAAAACTTCACCTGGAACTGAGCTGACGAAGTGCAACACGTTAGTAACTTTTTAACCAGAATCAAATAAGTAATCTTTTGAGGCCACTGTGGTGGAGCCTGAACCACAGGCAAGGTTCAACAGTGTATTAAACCTCTATGGGCAAGTTACTGTGCCCATCTACCTAGTCCTGGTTTTTGAATCTCCTGTGCCACACACACACCTAAGGTGTGTGCAGGGAGGAAACAATTGGTTTGTTTTCTCAGCAGTTTTCCAGGTTCACTGTGTTTGGTGGCTCAACTCCTGGACCTGAGCCACCAAACACAGAGACCTGCTAGTTACACTGAATCTCTATGAATGCCTAGTAAGTTATTTGGGATTACCAGCATTCTGGAAGAAGCTTCAGTTAAGAACCATTTCAGCACACCACCTTACCCAGAATTGAATGCTCATGCGACATTGCAGGAGTCCATCATGTCTCCCTGTGGGTGACAGTGAGATCGTGATTCAGGAAAGGAATTATCGAGTCAGACATCCCCAGATCTGATACTGAGATTAGAAGGGTCAGTTCATCTCTGATTCACAGAGGGCTTAAGTGTAGCTATCTGAAAATCACAGCAGTGCTGGTGGTAATGAGGGCAGTGTCGATACCCTCCTGTCAGTGTAGATGGGCAGGTTTTCAATTGTGCAGTAGACACCGCCTATTGAACGCTAGATACTGTGAACTGAAATTGTGCTCATTTGTGCAACTGTGAGGTCAGCCCACAACGTGTGCGTGAGTGTTCCTGGTCATTGCCAATTGCAAATCACTATAATTTGTGAAGTCTTGATAATATCAAATAGTCATTAAAAGTGGACCTTACAACGTATGCACCTGCACATCCACTAACAAGCAACTGTAGAATGCTGTGGCTGATACTTTGGGAAAGGTTAGCATGCCAACCCTGATATCAGATGACTCCCACCATCGTGACCTGTAATCACATTTTATCGTGCCCTCACTGAGAGCCACACGTACTGGCACACCTGTGTCAACACCATTCCGAATGACTCACTCGCCCTGGGTACAGTACGAATTACCTTTCACATCTAGTTTGTCAAAGAGGCATAGGTCACATCTGGCACAGTTACTTAGTCACTGGTGTAGGAATCTGAAACCCAAACTCCCTCCACTGAATTCTCTCCTTCGCCTTTGTAAATGTTCTATTTCACCAATAAAGTGCTGTCAGCTTCAAGATTTAAAGATTTAAGTTTGAAGGGGCTATAATTATTTCTCTAGGGCTCTGTCGAGATTTCTGCAGCTTATTCATTGTTCCCACATGATTTTATATTTGTCATTTTTTTCTCCTGCAACAGCAGAGGTCTTTAAATTGCTCCACACAAATGCAAAACTCAGGTGAACACAATAAATCTGAATTTGACTTGCTGTACCTATCACTAACATGAAAAGGCTGAGTAATGCCTGATTAGGACAGTGATTACAGTAGTGAACTTTTATTAGAAAAATATTCTGTCTCTGCCTTGGTTATTTGTCAGTAAAGTTATTTCAGTGGAATTTTCATTCTTTTCTTTTTTCTTTTACTCCTAGGTCCTGAATGTTCCCAGAATTACACATCATCTACTGGAGTGATAAAGTCCCCTGGATTCCCGGAAAAATACCCCAACAGCCTTGAATGTACTTATATTATCTTTGCACCAAAGATGTCCGAGATTATCCTGGAATTTGAAAGCTTTGACCTGGAGCTTGACTCAAATAATCCATCAGGGATGGCTTGTCGCTATGACCGGCTGGAATTCTGGGACGGATTCCCTGGCGGTAAGAACTAAGAACAGTAAGAAGCATCTATGAGAGGGAGGGACCTGGGGGAAGAGCTTCAGGAGCCATTTATAAGTTTCATGATATATATATATTTTTTTTAAAAAAGCATAGCTCGAAAGGGCAAAGGCGGGCATAGCGAAGTGGTAACTCTGTGTAGAAAAAGGGTGAAACATTTGAGGTCAGAAAAACCTCTGTAATTATCTAATGCAATTCCTTCATTTTATAGATAAGAAAGCTGGCCATGAGAAGTTATACAAGGTTTTGTTTTGTTTTTTTAGTTATTTTTGAGATAGATTTTGGAACAACACAACACATACTTTCCCTAAGCAAGTTATTTTTTTATTCATTGACCTCCCTCCCAGTCATTAATTCATAGACTGTCAAAAGTTAGGACCTTAAGAGGTCACTTAAGTCAAACCACTCACTTTACAAAAGTATGGACTAAGGACTAGAGAAGTTGAGTAACTTTTGATTATTTTTAAAATTTAGGGAAGGAATGTGATTGTTTTGGCATTCTTAATTTAGACAAATTCCCTGTTTGCTCTCTGTGGAATTTTATTCTTTGGCAACTGGACTCACCTCAATACTGAATATAATTTATATTCTTTGTTCCTATTATTCTAATTAATTAAACCAACAAAAAATATTTGTAAAATACCTGTCTCATATGAGGCATTTCTCTAGCTGCAGGGTAAGCAAAACAATTGAAGATGTTGGCCCTTGTGGAGTTTATGCTAGGCAGAGAGGGCAGACCATAAACAGTACACATTACATATAAACTAATTATGTACATGGGATGTTAGAAGGTGACAGGTATTATTAACAAATCAAAGAAAAAGAGAAAAAAAGAAAAGATGGAGATGGAGAAAAGGAGAGCAAAAAGAGAGAGGGAGCGATGGAGGGAAGAAGGAAGAATATAGCAGGGAAAGCTAGAGGAGGTGGAGGTAGGGGTGGAAATTTTATATGGTGGTCAGGTTGGACAGATAAACACAGTGATGTGTGAGCAGAGATTTGAGGGAGGGGAGGAACACCAAAATGAAAGTTTTCCATCCAACCCTGGTGAATTAGAAGGTGAATGGCAAAAGAACTCACCCAAATTCTGAACAGAAGGAGATCATCTCAAATAATTTGTTGCAGTTGCATTTCTTGTCTTATGCTTAATCTGGTTTCATATTGAGATTTCTCTAGAGGACGTGCACTACACTGTTCAGAAAGGACAACTTGGAAGTTCTTGGTGATCATGCAGTTAGAGATGTGTAACCATCTCCTAAGCAGAATCACATACTATTCCCAAATTTGAGGAAAGAATAGTTGATAAACTGTAAACAAAGAGCAGGATATTAAGAAGAATGTTGTAGTCTTTGAAACATTCTTAAAACCAAACATTTTACCAGTAAAAAGCAGTAGGAGAAGACTGGTTGAAGAATAACCTTATATTGTCATTGGACTTAATGGGTGAATTAACAGTAGTTTAATATCTCCTTTGCTCTTTTACCGTATAAATAGAGCTATGATGATCTTATCAAAACTCCTTCATTAAGTAATGAGATTTTCCCAAACACAGTGTTGATGGATTTACAAATATTCAATCCGATAATTAAGAAAACAACATTATAATAATGTTGTAACAATAGTTGGATCATTTAATAATGGATTTATTTGTTTGCAATCCAAATTTGCAGCTTTCCTTTCTAAAACTTTCATTTAAACTAACATCTGAAGAAGAGGTCCAATCAACAAACTTATTTAGAATACTTTCAGAAAAAAAGCACATTGTTACTAGTGTCAAGGCTCTTTCAAAGTAGTAATTTTCTGGCTCTAGAAAATCACTGAGTTGAAGCAAAGAACAATTAACAGTAAGAGTTTTCAGCCTTGCAATCTATCCATGTTTTGAACTATGATGTGTTTGACTTATTCCCAGAGAAAACTAAGTTTGAACTCTGAAGAAGTATTTGTATATTTGTTAATATGTACCTGGCTTATGCAGCATACACCAGCAAAACAGTTCCCTTTTTTTTTTTTAATTGAAATGAGTATCTGAGTCCTCCCAAGTTTTCTGTCAGTGGCACTAGAAACATTTTTGTCATAATAATCCAACGCATCCAGTTCCTCTGCCAACAAAATTGCTTTTAGTCTTTGATATCTTTTCCAAAAACAACAAGCAGAAGGCATGGAAGGCTTTTTAACCATCAAGTGATTTTATGTTGCATTTTATCATAAACATTGAATTAAGTGACTAAGTAATTGAAAGCCATCCATTGATTCACATTAACTTTGAAGAGAAGCAGTTTATTCCAAAACTCAAAATTCAAGGCATGCACATTGTGAATCACACGTCTTTAACTATCACTCTCTTTGAAGTTCTGTGGATTTGAAAGGAGCAACCCTGTTGGAAGTGGGACTTTGCACATAGTTCAGGGCAAAAGTACACCAAGCTCGAGACATGGTAGATGTTACAAGGATCCGTGCTGAAGGATGGGGCTGGTTGTCAATGGTTGGTCCTCATCATTGGGCACAAATGCACCCAGCTTGGTGTGCAGGCAAGGAGAGACTGAGTCTGCAGCTGGTACCTACATCCCCAACACTATCCGTCACCTCAGGAACAAGTCTTATAAAATCTAAAATGAGTGGAGCTTTTAAAATTTATTTTTATGTTGGAATCAAGCTTGTAAAATCATAAAGACAGACAACAAATATGCCATTTGGGGGCAGGGAGTAAGTTACAAAGTTTATTTTCATTACTCCAGATTTTTTCACCAAAAGGTTTATTAATTTAAGAAAACATTGATGACCTGCCTTGTGCCTTTCAACTCATTAACTTTTTTACCTTTTTTTTCACAATACCTCATTCTCTAAGTCAGCCTTTACTTAATGGATTATTGCTTTTTTTTTTTTCACATAAAAATGTAGTAGAAAACCAAATTGTCTTGATTGGGAGGTACAGTTGTAATTATAGGACTGATTAATGGAAAAATATACAAAACTGTATTGTTGCCATTTCCTGTTGCAGCTATATCTTTTTAAACAGCACAAATGCCATGTTACTTCACACCTGACCCAGATCCAATCATTACAGTCCCATTCTGCCCCCAAAAGATAGCCTGGCATATCTTGCTTGCTTAAATTCCTCAGCAATTCAATTTTTGAATTGTATTTCAGGTTTTTGTGACAGTTTTCATTCATCTCTTTGGTCTTTGGGTCTGTAATAACAAAAAGAGGAAATCCAATAGCCATATTCATGTAAATACACAAATGAGCACACACAGGAGACAGACAAGAGTGCTTCACCCACTCCGGTTCAGATCAATATTGCATTAGCTTGCTAGGCTGAGGTCTCGCTGTTGTTCAGGAAAATTCAATGCTTCTTTGTATTATGTCGCAGAAACCTTTCACTCTCATATCTTAAGGGCTCCTAAAGAGAGTTGCATGCTGCTGACTGGGGGCATGTTCTAACGGACAGAAGGCAGATTTACCCAGCATGTCTTAAACATTATAAACCAGTGAGTCATGGAGACTCTCTAAATTATGAGTCTGCATGAGACAAGTTCTCTTCTGTTTCCTCTTTCAAAGAGACTCCCCCTGTCCACCCTCCCCAGGGGAATTGGGTGGCCGAGGAGGGGGAGGACCAGCCGCCAGCAATGGCAGCTCCCTTAGCCAGTGTATATTCTTGGGAAGGTCAGTGGCTGCAGTGACCAGAGAGCAGCCCCCAGGCTTCGGGCTGTAAAAGTTTGCCCACAATCTAAAGGGGAGACTCTGAAACCACACAAATGGAATTTAAATGAGGGGTAACATGCGGGAGTATGAATGGACTTCAAGCTTCCCCTTTATAATTGCAGACCAGAAATGGAATACTTTTACCTTTCTTTCTTTCTTTCTTTCTTTCTTTCTTTCTTTCTTTCTTTCTTTCTTTCTTTCTTTCTTTCTTTTTTTGAAAAGGAAAGACCTAAGTTTTTGACTCTAGCAAGATATTTTCATGCATATGTTATAGGCAACATGGAGATCTGTGGGAAAGAAAAAAATGATGCTGAATCAGTGGTAGGGCCACATCCAGAATGAAGAGAATCTGGAAAAGAACTAGCCCTTGTGGGAGAATCTGAGGTCAAGATTAAGCTAAAGAGAAGCAAGAAGCAGTGAGGAGTTTTCATCTTCTGGGGCTGGTTGTTTTGTGCTGACTGGGAAGTCTAATTTAACAACATTGCCTTACCCTAAGTGTGTGTTCGTGACAATGTGATTGTCCTAGATAATCCACATCAATTTCCCTCCCTTCGACAGCCTCCTTGCTTTCTTCATGATAAACCAGTCTTCACACACAACCTTTGGTTTCCAGAGAGTGAAGGAAAGTCTTTGAATTTCACTCAGATTAATCACTTTGAATGCATAGACTTTATCAGGTATTTTAAGTAACCCATTTTGCCAAAGATCTACACACTCTAAAAAATAAGGTGCTCAAATTATCTGCCTAGTGAAAACTCAGCTTGTGCATGGGCTTCTGATTTGCAATCACACCAGAGACATTTTCTGGTCCTCATCAGCAGTCTTGTACTTTCAAGTGCCACACACAGGACTTGGAGCCCCTCAACCTCCCTGAAGAGCTGTCCCCCCAGGGAAAGGTCCACCCACTGTCTGCCTTCAATGAAGTGATAATTCTTAGTTGAAAGGCATGAATCCATGGATTTCGGGTAGAGGAAAACAGTCCACACCAGATTGCCCTTCTAACTCCAAACCATCTGGCACATTTTTACCATATGTCCAATAAAAAAAAAGAGAGAGAGAGAGAGAGAAAGAAATCTCTCTGTCTCTGTCTCTGTCTCTGTCTCTCTCTCTGTTTGTCTTTCTCACTGCTGATCTGGAGAGAGATTCAGAAGGCAACTTACAATGGCTCATTACCCACATTTGTCCAAAGAACTTCAACAAAGGAGTGGCCAGTTTAAGCCAAAATAACAATTAGACTTCATTACAGACTAGTCAGCATTCCAGATCTTGCACTGCCTTAGGTATACTTTTCTCCTGTTGTGCACAGCCAAGCATCTGCCTTGGGCCATTTCTTGGCCACAGGAAATAATGTATTGGAAGAGAAAACCTGAGATAGAAGTCAGGAATGCATTTGCCATTCATTTTGATTATAATGTACCATTATATAGAAGTCATTGGCATCTACAGTCTGTACATTTTCTAATGTTACAGCTATGGTATTCAGTAGGCATCAGACAGTCCTGAGTAGGACATGAGACCTTGCCCTTTGTCCGAAGCTGTAATGTTCATCTTACTTAGAATTCAGGGCCTGAAAGATGGAACAAGGAAGGAAGTTGGGGTTGCACATTTCTGGAGCGGTCTTCTTTACTGGTGCTCTTCCCAGAACTCAGGTCTTGCCAATCCCTTACAGGAACAGGAGAAGTGAGGGGAGGCAACTTAGAACTGGGGACCTGACAGGCTGCAGCCTTTCAGCACTGGGCTGTATGAGGAGTTTGGCCCAGGAGACGAGAGCTAAGGTGCCACTTGACAACCCAAACCTCATTCTTTGCAACTGAAGCAAGCATTTCGATTCTGTTCTGAAAACAATCCTGCTCACTGGGGACCAAGGTTACTGCCCTTCTGAGTACACTTTAAGATCCTCTCCTCAAACCCCATCCAATATGTTCATTGCAAACCAATTAACTAGGGGAGCCTTGCTTAGGGTTAGAATAGACTTCTGGGTTCTGCTGGGACCCATGTTTGTAAATGGTTGTTTTCGCATCTGCTCTAGAAGAAGAGACATTTTGACATTTCCTGTGCGTCTGCCTTTGCAGTTGGCCCTCACATCGGACGTTTCTGTGGACAGAAAATACCAGGTCAGATCCGTTCCTCATCAGGCATTCTCTCCATGGTTTTCTATACCGACAGTGCAATAGCCAAAGAAGGCTTCTCAGCCAACTACAGCATCTTGCAAAGCAGTGTCTCAGAAGGTCAGTGTCATTCATCTTGCAAAGGCCTGTGGTAAATACTCCCCGTTATTCCAATTCACACACCTGTGGTCACATGCAACCCTAAAGAAATATGTTGTGAACTGGGGTGCTGAGTGTTTGTTTTTCTCTTTTAAATTTCTTTTTTTTTTTTAATGAATAGCAACAGAAAAATCTATTTGGTGTGCTGTCTTCGTAAAACTGTGGCTGAGACTCTGAAATCATTGGAGGAAGTGGAAAATAGCAACCAACTGCCTCGAAACAATGAAACAGAGCCCAGACCCCTCCCTGACACCCTCAATGTATAGTAGGCAGGGAATCATAAAAGTAGCCAATGGTCAGAGCACTCACACAGAACGGACAGTGTGCATGCTGTAGCTGTGGAGGTCCCTGGGGGAAGCCATTCTGTTTCCCTTTCTTACCTGAGTGAAGGTGGATATTCATGAAAAGAAGCGCATTTCAATTTTTGTTAATACCTTTCCATCAAACACAGAGTCATGGATTCTTACATCCTATTAAAATACTCAACCAACTCAACCCCTTTCTCAAAGTCCAGTGGCTTCCAACTCTTTTAAGAACTGAAGAAAAAGCCTGAAAATACAAAGAATACACATGTATTTGTGTGTTTCATATCAATTCTAGCTGCCAGGTTGCATGGTGACTTAGTGACAGGATGCAGGATGTTTGGAGACCCATCCTAGAGATTCTAGCACCTCTTCTACCAGAGCTTACCAAGAAATAAGATGACTAACAGTAAAATCTTACTAGCCCTTTCTTTGACTAATTAATTTTTGTACTTTTTGTGCCTGTAAATAATGCTTCTATTACAAAAAACAAGTCTGAGCTTGAAGTATGAAACCAATGAAACAAAACCTTTTATGTCACAAAACTTCATTTATTAAGATAAGAAATTCAGAAAAATACAAAATTTTGACTAGCTGAGTGTGTTCGCTTTCTATTGCTATAATAAATACCAGAGACAATCAACTAAAAAGATAGAAGGTTTATTTTGGCTGATGGTTTTGGAAGCTCCAAACTGATCAGCTGGTGCAGTTACTTTGGGCCTCCAGTGAGGCAGCAGGTCATGGTGGGAACTCATGGTGCGGCTCACCCCATGGCCAAAAAGTGCAAGAGAGGAAAATGAAACCAGGGTCCAGCAGTCCCCTTCTCGGGACACATTCCCAAGAACCTACAGACCTCTCACTAAGCACCACCCCTGAAAAGTTCTACCATCTCCCAGCAGTGCCACCTTTGGAGCAAGCCTTTAATATGTGAACCTTTGAGGGGCTCTTAAGATCCCAACTGTGGCATTGAGATTTTCTAGATATTTGAGGATCTTCCATTTAATTCCTAAAGCTTTTTTTTTCACTTTGGGTTAACGTTTTCCTAAAATTGGTTATTCACATTTCACTATCATCACACCAACTATGCTGGGCCCAACAGAGTACTGTGCAGGTTTTAGCGATTCATGGTCGTCATGGAGAGCATTGCTGTCCTGTGCTGTAAAACTGTGATGCTCTTTGGGCCATGTAACACTGCAATTTAGCCCTGATGGATACTTCTGTGTTTTAATAAACTAGATTAGAGATGTTAATAATTGTGACCAGTTCAGGAGCAAATGGCATGAGAAGAGAGGGTTGCAAGGAAAGGTGTTTTGGGTCCCAACTGCAAGGTAACCTGAAAGGGAGTTAATATCGATTACCCACTAGACATGAATTGTGAATAGACACAGAATCTTTTCCAGTGTGATTACTTATTAGAGAATCAAAATGACCATGAAAGGTAAATATTTTGAAGTGATTGAGGGCATTGAGGCAGCCACAACAGTATAGCAAAAGACATTCAGCTGTAAAAATCTTAAATATTAGAGAAAAAATTCAATGCTCAAATTTTGTTTAAATGCAATTTTTATATGCCCACATATCACACACACACATAGTCACTCAACCTTGGAGATAAATCAGAATTTCCATCATTTCCTAATTTCTGATAGTATTTTTATCAACCTAGGCCTACTTGGGAAAACTATTAGTCACTGTGATGACAATCATAGCCTTGTTTTTAAATAATACCAAGAAAATGCAAGTATCAGTGCCACATTTCAGTAAGTCCCTTGCTGACTTCTTTCATAAGACTCTGAGTGGACTTGGAAGAAAGGCATCTGTTGGGTCCCAGTGTTTCAATAATCTGGGCCTCATTGTTCCCGCCAGATTTCAAGTGTATGGAACCTCTGGGCATGGAATCAGGAGAGATCCATTCTGACAAGATCAAAGCCTCTTCCCATTATAGCACCAGCTGGTCTGCAGAGCGCTCTCGCCTGAACTACCCTGAGAATGGATGGACTCCTGGGGAAGATTCCTACCGAGAGTGGATACAGGTACATGGCCCAAGACCTGGCCTTGCTAGGGGTGAAGGAGACTTGGGGCATCTGGAAGGGCTGATGTACAGAACTGTGCTGTGAAAACTGCCTTCAGACAAGAAGAGCACTGGGTATAATCCTTAAAGCACAATGCTTTACTGTGCAACAGGGGAAGGGCCGCTCAGATGGCCCTGAACATCCCCAGCCTTCTCAGGCCCTTGTGTGCCACTCTTCAAATCTGAGGACAGATGGCTCATTTTGATAATGACTAAAAGATCAGATTTTCCCAACAACTACAAATTTCTACGCATATGCTTCCTACACATACTCCAGTTTCCTTGATGGAATCCATGAATTCTGTGTGTAGACATGCATGAAATCATCGTTCCCAAGTATAGTTTTGTTTTGGTGTGTTCAGGATAGAAGGGAAAGAAGAGTTGGGATGTGTTTTCCGTGCAGGTCTACATTGTGCATACCTAGTAAGGGGTTTAGTTGAGAGTTCTGGCCTCTGTCAGTTGTGTCCTTACTCATGGACCTGTGTGGAATGCACCTATTTGTGTCCTCATTAGGGATGTTGCTTCTGTTTTACTTACTTGGCTCTGACATCCCCTTTCTCCCGTAACTGTACACCAGATTATTCCTGCTTATTCTCTCCAGCCTCCGCACTGTCACCCACAACTTTCTAGCAGGCTCCTGCCCCTCCTTACCCCAGCACCATTCCCCAAAGCCCATTCCTGCCTGCTTTTGATGTTTGAATGTTTGCATTCAAGGATTGATGCACACCTTCCTGAGTTTTTCACCTGTTGATAAATGAAGTATTTGTGTCTGAATCGTGGGGTGCGATTGCAGATAAATTAGCCAAATGGTTATTTGCTGAATTTTCCTTTTCAGGAGAGTAGGTACAACCTGTTTTACATCTATTGCCAGAAATATAAAAATGACTAATTCCTGGAGAGAGTTTCTAAGCAAGAAAAAAACCCAAGATGATTTATTCTGTCCTTTCCACATCTATTGCTGTCTCAGTCATTTGAGCACAAATACCAGATTTTGTTTTACTTTGGAAAGGTCAATATTAGTTTAACATACACTTAAAGTGAAGTAGCCTATTACAGGAGACTGAACTCATGCTAACCTCTAAATGATAGCAGTGAGAAATGTGGAGAGGGTGAGAAAAGATGAGACATTCACCTTGGGATTGCTGGATCTAGCTCTAGATTAAGCCAGAAATGAAATGAATTTGCCTGTGTCAAAATAGCTCTTGGTAACTTGTTTTTCCACATCCCCAAACCAACAAGCAGTTCAGTATGATTGACAGATGCGCCTCTAGAGGAAAGCTTACATTTTGCAGTGCTAAGCATGTTTGCATGGTAATGTGGTCCTATTCTGGGTAATGCAGACAGCACTCAATAATGTAGGGCTGGTGGTCTTGCAAGAGTTCTGAAATTGCAAAGATAGCAATTCTTCCATGCAAGGCAATTCTGTGTCTGTAGAACATGGAGAGTAAATGGGCTCTCACAAAGCATTTGTCAACAGGACAGGATTTTACATCATTCTTTGGGGTTAGATGCAATTTGAGATTGCTTCAGGAAAAAAAATATCTCCCATCGTCCAACCCTTTCTGTCAATGGAATAGCATGGCAAGGAGAAGCGAGGTAGTCGTCCCCCCCACCCCCAACCAAGGAAGGAGATTAGTTCTTGCTCATACTATTCCATCACTGGTCCATCTAGAGATCTGCTCCACATGCTCTCACACTGGACTCAGGCTGAGGAAGTGATGCTGTCACCCAGACAGAAGGAGGATGAGCACACAGGGCAGTTTCACCCACATTTCATTGCCATAGCAAACCACCCAGCCATGCCCAGCTCCAGGATAGCTGGGAGTCTTACCATCCTATACTGATAGCCAGATATCATTGTGAGCACCAAGAATGATGATTGTGCCATTCATGAACTACGCACCATTTGTGGAATGCATATCAGATAGTCCAACCTATACGACATGTATTATTTTTTTTTCTTTTGAGACAGGATCTCACTAGGTAGTTCAGGCTGGCCCAGAACTCACTACCTAGCCCCAGCTAGCTCTGCACTCACAGTGATCCTACTGCCTCAGCCTCCTGAGTGCTGGGATTTCAGGTGTACGATTTCAGGTGTGCACCACTACACCCAGCTTCACATCTTTTACCTAACCTTTGCCACAATCCTGGGAAGGAGATACAATTATCTCCACTTTAAAAATGAAGATACTAGGTTTGAAAGAAATTTCAAAATGCTCAGTCAAGGTCACAATAACCAAACTTTGAAATAAGGTCTGTTGGAATTCAGCACCTGCTTTGTTACCTGCCAGTGTGCAGTGTCTTTATGAATCATTATCAAATGTGGAAATTCAAATCTATCTTATAAACCCCAAACCCCTCCCTCCACACCATTTCTTGGGCTGAGGAGGTTCACACGGAGATGACATAGGTGCTGACTGTTTGTCAGTCTAGGATTCAGGGATCTTGTTCCTCAATCCTCTGAAAGGTGACTATCACCAAAGCATAGTTTCTGCTCACCTTGAGGGAAAATTATCTTTTTCTTCCCTCAGAGCTCAGGGGGCTCATTTACATGCTCACAGTGTCTGTGTGAGCGGTAGGAACTGTTATCATCCACCGACCACCTAATTATGAAAAATGTCGTGTGTGTCCAGCTTTTCTGAAGTTCCTTGGAAGCAGCTGGCTGGCTGTTTTCAGTGGATAGATGTTTTATAAGTCAACCAACAAGTGCAGCATAATTGAGGCAGAGGACAAGAGGCACATGCCTGTAATCATAGGACCATCAGCACAGGCCCATTTCTGTTTTTATGCACCTAAGTTTGCAGATGGCATTTGTTTTCTTTTACCGCTTTTCCCCATTTTGCATAAAACCTACCTCACAAAACATGTTGCTGTAGCAACAACAAGGACAAATACTTCCATGTGCTACATTCATAAGGCCACTTTGGAAGTTGACTTTCCTTTAAGACAGGAACAGTCTTTGGTTCTCATTGTTTTCCCTAGGAAATTACTGAGTGACATAAAAAAACAATGCATCATTAGTGGTGGATGCAAACGTCCACACTGGCGCTTCCTGTGAGATCTGCTGTCTGCCAGGAAGCTTAAAAAACAAGTCAAGGAGCCCTTTGGTCAGAAGAAACAGAAGGGAAGTCGCAATCTGAAGGTTTGCACACAGTCACATCCTGCTCAGAAGGCCACTTAATAGTCCAAGCAGCTAAAACCTCAATTGTCAGTGAACAGAGTTAATCACACTGTGAAATTTGCTCCTTTTTTTTTTTTCCCAGAGTATTCCATTCTGGATTCTGTGTTCTCAAGCTGCTTATCTTATTATAATTTAATCTGTTCTTCCTTTGTTTCTAGTTAACTAATCAGAGCAAAGACTCAGTGTATCTGTGGTGCAATAAAAATTCTTATGAACGCATCATTAGAGATCACACATTAAACTCATTGAAATTGAGTTTCTTTTCCTATAAAATAAGGTAATGTAGCCTTAAATCCATTCAAGTTTTTAGCAGGCTCTGATGCTGTGAATCTCAGTGAAATTCAGACGCTAATTTTCTTTTCTTCTCTTACAAAGTACATAAATACTGTATCTGTTCGGGAAGACATGTCCTCATAGACCCTAACTGTAGCCACTCACACACAAAGCAGAATTTAATTCGTTAATTATTCCAATGTTTTATTAATGATAGTGCTCACCACACTGTAAACAGATTTATCCTTCCAGCTTTAATTAAAGCTCTTGGGAGCATTTTCCTCAAAACAACTGTGACTTTTCCCTGATTAAAATGCCAGGAGACAGAAAAAAAAGTAAGTGACACAATGCCTGGGTGGGATTTGAACTTTGTTGATCTGGAGAAAGAAAAGTGGCACCAGTGACTAATCGATTACCACACTGTCCAGTGGCTTTAGAAATAGAATTATTTGACAAACCCACACAGGTTGAAATGCCATTCTTCTCTAAATTTGAGGGCATTGTTCTTTTGTGGAAAAAAAAAATTGGTACTGGATTATTTATGTTTCCACTTACTGAAGAGGGGCAGAAAGCCATTGACTTCTCCACCACATCCTATTTGGTTTGGTAAATCAGTCCTATTGTAGAGTGTTCACACAGAAGTGGGAAACATGCCCGAAAAAAACGTCTGTAGCTGTAAGAAAGCACCACCGAGCCTCTGCAGCAAACGCACCTTCTTTCTCCATTGCATTTTCTAGTACAGATGTTCATCCTGAGGTTTGCAGAAAAGGAAAGTTCCAGAAGTAAGGAACTAAAGCTAACCATTTGAGGAAACTCATTTCCATGTTTTCATTTTACCTGATACATATTAAAATCTTCCATATTTTCTCCCTGAAGGAACTTTAAAAGTAGTAACAGAAGCCCTGAGGGCCATAGGGAGATAGGTGGCACTGAAGCAAACACACCCACAGCAGCACACACACCATGATCATCTCCTTGCAACAACATCATCAAAGAAAGGAACCACCCCTCCATAGAGATTCAACATCAAGACTGGTCGAATCCGAGTAGAATTTAGCATATCACGTGGATCTCAAAATTTCTTGGGAGGTGGGTTCTCACAGTACAATTTAATGTTTATGACACTTTCCTCTATAAAAGCATTTTTTTTTGCACAAATTTTGAGCTTTAGAAGGTAAGAGAAGTAGACCAGAGATTCTTACCCTAGGAGACAATGGAGATCCAGAGAGGTTGCAATGGTTCACCAAAGCCCCAACTTGGAGGAAAATCCTAACTCATGGGAAATCTCAGTGCTCCATATTTGCTGTGGACTTCCCTCCCCCTAGTGCTCGTGGAGCAAGGCCAGGGGCCTGAGTGAGAAGTCCAGACTCCAGCCAGCCGGGCAGTCTTCTTTCACACAGAGCCATGGTGGAGCTCTTTGCCATTCTATTTGGGCTTCTCACCACCTGCCCGGTGACTGAGCTGTGCTGAAGAGATACTCTCCTGCTATTGGGAGAAAGATGATGAAACCTTGAAAAGAAAATTTTTTGTTGTGTTGTTTTGTTTTGTTTTGTTTTGGTCTTTTTGAGACAGGATCTCACTATGCAGTTCAGGCTGGTCTCGAATTTGAACAATCCTCCTGCCTCAGCCTTCCAAGCCCTTGTATTACAGGTGTGCACCATCATGCCTGGCTCTAATCTAGTGAAATCTTAAGGTCTTGTAAATCACAGAGGAAACTCTGGGGCCCTCAACTCCAGGGTCTGTCCTTTGGTTGAGGGGAGGGGCCCCCATATAGTTCCCTAATGTTCCCACCCGAAATCTCTGGGTCCCTGCTACAGGCATTAGCCAAGGTGGGTCTGTCATGATAATAGACTTCAGTTGTCAGGATTTGTTGAGATTGGAAAATAAGGATAGTTTAAAAGCATGGACTTGATTTCAAGGGCTAAGGAGGGGCCTGCTTGACCTCCTTTAGTGCCAAATGGAATGATATTCTCATAACGTGTATAGCAATATTGTTACACATTTTCATCATATTTTAGGTGGGAAAGAGAGTGGTTGCTTATTGGATTAGAAGACTTTTTTCCACTTGAAACTCTCCAAAGTACCTGCTAAAATGAAAGTAGAAAGTAACTTCTCTTCTCTATAGATTAATCTTTTGTGTTCTAATATTAATGTGTTTAGTGTGGGACAGATATCATCTGTGAAGTTTTGATTTTTTCACAAAATTGCCTGTTTCTGGCAGGGTTAGACTCTGAAATGCTGTATTCAAAATCAGTTCCATCTGCTAAGTCTACTAATCCAGAACATATATATAGCCAGGTTATACTGACTGTAAACGCTCTGTGTTTATAAACCAGACACTTTAGAGGGTGCATTAACTCATTCAGAGCATTCGCAAATTGCTGAAATTACAATAAAATGATACTTTGTAAATCTGTAACTACAGAACTGGCAAAAATAGCTTACTGGGTTACCCAAATGTGGAGTGATATAAAATATAGTGTTGGCAAATTTAGGGAAAATACAGCTGTTCAATCAAATGTGTATTCCCAGGTGTGTGTGTGTGTGTGTGTGTGTGTGTGTTTATTGCAACTAATATTAATATGATCACATGCTGTTTTTAGCAAAAACATTTATCTGGAAGATACATAATTTATTTTACAAAATGCCCCAGGTTGTCTTAATCTGATCCTGTATTGCCTTCGTAGATACTGTGTTTCCTTTGTAAAATAAATGCTTTACATCCTTCCCCTTGGCATGTCACAGATCTGTCACCTGTGACTGGGTTTCTGCTCAAGAAACCAGGATTCCAGAAGATTCCATCTCCTGAGCCATTTTTGCTAATGCTTCCTCTGAGACATTGGCTTTTTACATTATCATTTGAAAGAAATATATAGGGAAGAATGAAATTTGGAGCTTTTAAGATTTTTTTTAAAGGAGCATTTGATTTGGGGAAAGCAGAAGCATGTGTCACAGGTAATTACCTGGATATTCTTAGTCACTTTTGTAGCGTATTGAAATTACCAAGATGGTTTTAACTATTTTAGGCAAGTTGGCTATTTATTTGGTTTTCAAAAATCAAATAATCTTACTTAGTATTGCATGTTAACATACTTTAGGGAGAATGTGTAACATTTGAGGAAAATGTTAATGAACCATAACTGTTTAGACAGAATTACACTTAAAAATAAATTATCTGTATAGTGTGAACATTGCATTTTGTATACAGTTTTAGTTTCTTTTTATTCTATACCAGTGTCTATGGAATTTAGAACCAGCATTCATATTTTATTCTGGAAAACATCTTTTCTTCCCAGCGTATCCGAGCTTTCTAAAAAGGAACGTAAGTCTCCTTTTGTCTAAGTTTCTTAGTTTATATAGATTCCAAGGTTAAATGATTTGTGAGACCACATAGCAAATTAATGGCTAAATTTGAGCTAGATTCTTCAACACCCTGGTTCTAACTCAGTTGTTAACAAAGTCAGTTTGGGTGCCTTTTGAGGGTGAGAAGATCAGGAAGCAGGTTTAAGTGCCAGCCTCTTCTCACTTAGTTGCTATTTGGTAGATGACACTTGTTACAATGGACAATCACTGCAGAACCTACAATGTGAACAAACCATTCAACAACGGTTGGCGTGCTTCTGTGGCTTGGCCAGTGCTCATCTTTAGGGATGGACAATCCCTAGTCATACGGTCTGTCCCATTCATTGTAGGCTGTTTATCAGTATTCTTGGCCTCTACCCAATGGAAGCCAGTAGTATGTATGCTAACTCACATTACTTAGGGCTACTAAAAATGTCTCCCAATTTTACATTTATAATGTCCACTGCTCAGGGCAAAATCACTGCCAATTGAAAATTAGTGTTGTAGAAGATATTTAAGGCCTTTACTCATTTTTTTCCTTTACTCATCTTTAAATAATCAAACTGCTCAGTCCTTTGAATGAAAAAGCAACTAACTTGGCTGTGTTTTGCTGCTTTTTAACTACTTGTAGCTATTATTTGAGCAGAACCATAGGCCTTTTGTTGTTCAAAAATACAGATGCATGTGTTTACCGTATGCAGGAAAATCACATCATAAACTTCCCTGTTTATTTATTTTAAGCTTCACTATTTTTAGCTTTTAAAAGTGAACTGTCTTTAGCTAAATAAATACAGATGTTATTTCAGACAACTGCATAACCGGACTCAAAATGCACAGAGATAAGGACGGGATGAAGGGAAGGAAACGCAAGGATAAAATTGCAGCCGGCATGAACAAGATTGAGGCGAATTAAGACTGAAATGAGCTCCTCCACATGTGAATGCTTTGTGTCAGACTTTGGCTTTCCCATTGGAGTTTTCATGCAGCATGTAAATCAAAGATTTATTGTGGTTCTTGTTGTTTAACTCCAAATGTAATCAAAAATAAGGAACTGTGGTGGGAAAGTCTGTCTATCCCTTATTAATGTATCTTTTCACGGGAAAAATAATATTACGTCTCCATTTCTGTAAACTAAACAACAACACATTATGAGCTATCAATTACCAGCCAGTTTCATATCTGTGGACCAATAAGAAGGCAAGGTGGATGGTTTCACATCTGTTTTGGGTGAAAGGCTGTTCCTGTCTGTGGTATTTAAAATTTAAAGAACTTCTGTTATTATACAATTGGGAATCCTCGGGGAGTAAAATGTTAATGAAATCCATAACATGCTCAGATTTTATGATAGCAGTTTGAAGAAATTCCTTTGGTGGGGTTTGTTGATTTCTGTCCCTGTGGTAATAATTGTACCTTTTACAGAGTGCATTAAATGTTCACATTTAGGAACAGTGGCCACGTTTACATGGCGTGTAATGTAACACACACACTCCTGTTCTTTAAATAACTTTCGTACTGTAGTTGGAAAGCTCCAGAGCAAGAAATGTGTGTTCTTCAGAAGTAGCAGGACCCATCATTTGAAACTTTTGGTACACACACAGCAACTTTCCCCAGAGATGCAAGAGAGGTGTACAGCCTGGAGATTGCAGAGCTAAGGTGTGGATGGGGATTCTATGGCTGGGTATAGTTCTCATTTAATGACTACACCACTTGAAAGCTTCACATCAAAATGGAAATTTCAATCCACATCAACATAGCAGTTGAAGATGCAGACCTGAAATGGAATAGACACACACACGTATACACACACACACACACACACACACACACACATACACATGCACACACAAAGGCAAGTGTGAGAGCAAACAGACTATTTCCTTTTTCCAGTCTCCTCTCCCCTCCCTTATAGCCATCTAATCTCATTCAATTGTATGTTCAAATAAAGAGAGGAAAGTAGATTAAATTTGAAAATGCTCTATAAATCCCAATAGTAATAAAATGCATTATGCTTTCACATTTCCAAGTATTGAACAGAGTGAGCATTTGAGACTAATTGCACATATTATGACTCAGAATAATCACATGTGCACTTGTGCAAATGATTTGTGCATTGTTTTACTCAGCTGTCTTTGCCTCAAGGGGTTAAAAATGCATTGGCAACATTCTCCTAATTACCTTCCTTTGGGAGAATGATGTCTTAATTCTACCTGTTTTATTTTTTTCTTACAATTCTAAAACTTTAAACTACATTTTATGGATTTAGCAAATAAAAAAAAAAGTAAGCTCTTTTACTCTTTTAGCAAGCCTGAGAGGGCTATCGATGAAATTCTTCAGCAGGTGGGCGATTGGATGGGAGAGACAGCTTTTTGGGCCCTTTCAAGCATTTAAGATTCCATGATTCTATTAAAAATAAATGTACTCTATCAGCTAGTGCCCTGAGCTTGCCTAAGATGAAAATATAAATATATGGAGCATAGCTGGAATTCATTTTAAATACTATTGATAATCATGTGAGGCAGCACATAGCAATTTTTTTCCCATTAAAAAGTTTTTCCTTAGATTAAATAATAGTTTGGGTTGGCTTCACCAGGAAGATTACTGGAGGATTTCATATCAAAACTTTACCAATGAGGCCTGTTTTCTGTGGCTCTTTCTTGCTGCCTTGCAGGGAGGTGCAGCCCACAAGGGGAGATAAGACGAAGCCCAGACAGTTCATCTTTCATGTCTCTTCCATCTTTGAAGGAAATGTCTGTAAGGCAGGGGCTTATGCATCATGACAGATAGTTCACACCTTCAAGTCTTGCCAGTACTCGGTCTTTTTTCTTTTCCTTAAAAAGACAAATATCACCTTCAATGCTGAGCATTTTATAAGCCAGAAGATGTCCCAGAAAAATGAAGGAGAAAAAGCATTGCCAGGGATCCAGCCGTCGGAAGAGTCATTACAGTTGTCCCTTCGAGGAAGTTGGAAAGATGGAGCCCCTCCAACCCCTGCAGTGGGACAGGCTGGTGGCCACAGGACCAAGAAATTTGACGGAGCCTTACGTTTAAAGATCTGGAAATGATTTTTCAATTTTCTACTGAGAGATAGTGTTAATATTGAAAAGAAATTAGAAAGTCATATAAAATGTGAAATATTAATGAAAAAAGCTGTATTTCAGGAGGGACATGGAACTTACAGTGAGAAAAGAAAAAACTTTTTTAAGTTCCTAATTTTAACACAGTGAGGGCATAGCATATATCCTCAATAATTTGACTGAATATTTAAATGGATTTTGAAAATCCATATTAGTCATGCTACTCTCAATCAACAGCATTTTATAGCGCATGCATTACATAATTCCTTTCGCTTTAACAGATGTTTCCAAACATTGCATGCACTTATAATGTTGCTATTACTTACTTAGAAAGCTCAAATGTCCAAATGAGAGAAATCATTTACTTAACAATTATTTACCACCTAAAAAATCACCAATACTCTTGTTCATTTAATATATTTGCAATAAAATAAATTGCTAATAAATAGAGAAATCCTGTTTATTGAGACAAACATGGAAAGCATCTTATATGACCTCTGTCTGGACATCGCTGTGTCACCCAGGAAGCAGGTTAACAAGGTAAAGGAGGCAGGAAGAGGTACTTTGGTCTTCCATTTGTATATACAGAAACTCAGCTCTAATTATCAACTTCTGTCGTACAAGAATCCAGTACTCTTAGTGGGGGACACTGCTGCTTTCCAGATGAGTTTATAGGAACATCTGTTGATCTACTTGTCTTTCTTTAAAATGTCTGCATTTTGGATATTTATGTTTCTCATATAAGACTCATCTCAATTAAGATCTTTTTAGCAAAAGTAATTCAAACAGATTAAAAATCAGTTTCTTGCATTTCTTTTTAAATCCTGGCAGTTTTATGAAAACCGTGCAAAGTGGTATGCTTTAATCTATAACTAGCACACTTGTATGGAAAGGGTACCTTCCTCAGCATATCCCGATATGTGCTTTAAGTCTGTGTTTTCTGCCAAAAACCCTCCTGCCCAAGCCCATCTGACCACAGGTACACAGAACAGCATGGCCATGTCCACCAAGAGACAGTTCATCTTTTGCCTCTGCCAAGCATGTGGTCGAAATAGATGCACCCAACCACGTATTAAGAATGGTTTCTGTGGTTGAATGCAACTCACCATTCCTGTTATGTTAAGGATACCAGGCAGTGCTAGGAGAGAAATAACATGGTACTTAGTGTGACATCTGTGCTAGTGCTCCTGTGGTTTGCAAGTTGTCACGCACATGCATTTTTTCCCATTATGCGACTCAGGCTAATATGCATGAAATTAGTAAAATGAATTTTTTTCCAGAATGTGAAAACAATTTGCAGTTGTGTCCACTGATTGCATTTGGAAGGCATAGGGACATGGCCTTCAGGGCACAGAATGATGCCATACTTTGGTCCTAACTTCTGGTTGGAGTTATCCAGTCACAGCTCATTGCAGAACACCTCTTCCTTCCTTGTTTTCATTTTGCACCTCCAACCATGAAATTCCACCTGAATTATTTCTTTTTCCTGCCCCAGGCTGGCATTTGCTCTGTTCAAAACCATAGACACTCAATTGTGAATTCTAATTACAAATGATTCTCTTACAGAGTAATTCTTTGAATATGCATTTTCCCAAGGCTTTCCTCATCTCTTTTAGAAATGATGTTTTAGAAAAACAATCAGTATATAGTTCCTGGATTCGTGGGAAGCTTCCAACAGGGAACACACGGTTGACCAAATAATAAATCATGAAGTTCATTTCATCTGTGCCCAGGAATGATAGGCATCCCTTCAGAGACAAACTGTTTACACATGATTTCTGACAACCAGCTGTACCTAGGCTGCCTGTACTTTCTCTTCTTTCTTGTCTCCAGGGTAGCATTCTTCATAACCTTCGGTGGGTGGCCGACTTTAATCTCTGTAATCCCATCAGCTCCTTGCAGGATTTTTAATGCTAAGTAGTGGAGTTTTTGTGGACACCTGGACTTGTAGATTTGCCATCAGCACGTGAAACTCTCATTACCCAAAGAGGCCCACCTTGAACACTGAGATATACATGGAAAACCCATGTAAAAGGGATGCTGTCAAAGTTTGTAGGCCAACTGACTGATTTAGACCTTCGCCCCATCTGTAAGTCTTTAGTTTCCAGAAATTTAACCATGTGTTTATTTTTGAAACTAAGTTTTCAGGAGAAGGCAGAAAAATTAAAGGCATGACTTAGTGCAAAACTAATAATCAAAAAATCATTTGTGCTGGCATAGGCAGATGCTGAGTAGAAATGTGTGTTTGTTTAGAAAACACTGCAATAGGGCAGATAAAACTTTTGAGTAGAGTGAAACAACAGTTTTTGGAACAGAAAGATACTTCACCTGCCTTTCAATATTTTCTGGGTATCTTAGGTTTGAAAATCTCTTTAGACTGGCTAGAGACTGGAAAGGTGTCAGAGTTGTGTGTTGGCAAGGTGCAGAACTGCTCTTACTCCTGTTTGGTGTTTATGCCTGGAGGTTTGTGGGTGTGACTGCTTCTCAGGGTCAAGAGACAAATACAAAGATCTCAAAAGGCTTCAGATCTCCATTCATTTCTTAGTCACAAAAACCTATAATTCCAACAGGCTAAAATAATAATGTATGAATTAGATGAAAACATGGTGACCCAATCAAGATCGCTCATTAGTGTATCACTCTTAGTGATGCAATGAGATTTTGATGCTGTTAACTTTTGTAAAAAGGCAAGAGAAATACAAAGAAATCTAAGATTCCAGATACATAAACATCTGATATATAAACATCCTGTGAATGTCATGCTTGCAACCAACTTAGCTCTAAAATAAGGTGGAGAAGAAGCTGGAGTGAGTGAGGTCTTTGAGACTACTAATAGATGTAGTAAGAAAATTATTTAACCTTGGATCCCCTTTGGGGAAAAAAGATACTAAGTTATTAAGAGGTCACCAGAGAAATAAGTTAAAATGAATACTTCACCCAGGGTGGGCCTGAACAAGGAAATTCAGTGAGACTCTAGTGTTAAGGACTGAATGTTTCAAAAGGACTGGAAATTTTATGACTAGTTGTAATATTTGGGATAATAAATACCAAGGTAAGAAGAATCACATTCCTCATTTAAGAGTGCAAGTTAGTTGCACCAACACTGCAACACTGACTTTATGACAGGTGGTTGGCTTTTGTCGGGAGGAAAGGAGTTTCAGAGCTTGCCAGCAATACTGGAACTTAACCCGGCTTTGGTTTTAAATTCAACAAGCTTTAATGATGCGTCAGGAATTAGGGATGTATAGGGATAGGTGAATTTAAAGTGCGTAGACTTTGTCCTTCCTTGAAAGGAATTATACTCTAGGTACTGCAGGCAAAACTAAATACACACACACACACACAGACACACACACACACATACACACACACAGACACACACACACACACACACATTTATCCAAACCACTAAGGGAAAGATACGTTAAGTACCATTCTAATTGTTAATATATATGTATATATTTGCATCAATATCATCTTTGTAATGACTAGAAGAAATAACTAAATGAGCCAAGCGTTGGTTTTCCGTTGGAGAGAGAAGAAAACTAAAACTTGAATTAGGTTGAATTAACTGGCTTAATGTTCTCTAGGTCACTCTTTTATATTAAAGGAACAGAGCCACTTCTCCGGCCTCTGCTTTTTGGCCACCACATGCTGGCTGCACCACCCAGATTCTCCCTGTAGAGCAGAATACACAGAGTAGTTTTAATGCGCTCTGCTCACCTTGCTGGAGATTTATTGTCTGCTTAACTTTTCCCTCCCTGACCAGAGGACAAGAATCTTGTAACCTTCTCTCCCTTTCACCTACATACCTAGCACTTATTTGTTTTATAAATGAATTATTGCCAGTCACTCCATTTCCTCCTCAATGGGATAGATATTAGAAACACGGGTACGCATTGCTATCAGCTCATGCTCTTAATTCACTGATGTCTTTTTAAATATTTGAGAAGCCCATAGTATGATTTGACAGCGGAGAAATCCCCCTGGGATTTCTTGCAGAGTTTTTATGTTGTTTCATTGAAATGTGTCCTTTTCAACATTGACATAAGTGCAGGTTAGTCCTTCGAATGTACCAGTCACTGGGCTGGAGGAAGAAGTCTCTCTGACTCACACAGCTGGAGTTAGTCTAGTTCCCAGGAATGCCTGGGTCCCCGGAGGCAGCACAAATGCACATTATACCAGAATGACCTCAGCAGTGCTGCACAGGATCATGAGCCGAAAGTTTAATTACAGTGAAGATTTCATTGTCACTGTCACTAGCCACACAGTTCAAAGCCAAGACCCTTGGACTACATGAAGGCCCACAGAAAGGGGTACGTGTGTGTGTGTGTGTGTGTGTGTGTGTGTGTGTGTACAAAGAGCACCAGGGGAGGGAAAGACACTCATTTTTGCCCTCTACAAGAATTTGCCAGTAGAGATGAGCTAGAAAGAAATAATCATCATGTCAAATATTTTCTCATGTAGGCAATTGGGTGGGACTTTTCACCCATTCCTTCTGCCTTTAGCTCATCAGCGCTGGCTGCTTGTTCAGCCAAAGCCTTTCCCCATCCTATGAAGTGCAGTTTGAATGGTTGAAATCACCTTTTTTCCATAAAGCCCTTCCTTTATTGTCCCTTCCTCTGGATCTCATAATACCACATTGGTGGCTGGGGTGGCACTTTTCACTTTCAGTCTGATGTCATTGCTGCCATATAGTCCCAGGTGCTCCCAGAACCTGGCACACATAAGTGTGTGTTGCATTGAGTGCATTGGGCATTCTCATCTGTTTTTTTTTTTAATTTAAGATTAAAAAAAACAGAAAAGAAAAACAAAAAGCAAAAGAGACAAACAAACAACAACAAATCCAATACAATAACATTATAGGTTTACAAAGTGAGATGATTGGAAGTTGACAGTGGTTGTAATATTGCATATCATTGCCTTCAAAGGGGTTGTTTAGATTAACAGATGTAGACATGTAAAATTGATCTAATCATATGAGTATTAACTGTTCTTTTTCAATAACTAATGCATTTAGTAGTATAGTCATTTTAACTCTCTTACGTATACCTATATTCAGATTTATGTCTTTTTCCTTTTCCTTTCCTTCTTTCCTCCTTTCCCCTTATAATACCTCTTGTTATCCTCAAAATAACTGCCCATACCATCAGGCATGATATAATCAAACAAAATAGTACAGGATAAAACCAATAAAAAAACAAAACAATGGAAGCAATACATAGCAAAACAACACTGGTTACCATAATGCCTTGTGCTATCTTCTAAGCAGTTGTCTATATCATCAGTCATAATACAATCAAACAAATCAAAATAGAATAAAATCACTCAAAACAAAACAATAAAA
>RJWM01001875.1:102500-141962 GCA_004363535.1 Dasyprocta punctata | reverse complement strand
AGAGTTCCCTGCCTTCATTCCCCACTAAAAATTCCTAGAAAGATTTTCCACAGGGTAAAAAGTCAAAACACTCAGCTAGAATAAATCTTTTAGTCTCAATTCACTGTTCTCTACATGTTTACCAAGCACACTGGCCCCTTCAGCTCCTGGAGAAGATCAAGATCCCCTGCCCTCAGGCCCTTAGCACTTGCTCTTCTGTTCCTAGAGATGTCCTCCTCCTTCTTCCCCCTTCAAATCTGTGCTTAAATTTCACATACTAAGAAAAGGCTCTCCCAAGAAAAGAGCCTTTGCTATTATTACAACATTCTTTATATAGTCTTCCTTTAGAGTAGTCACTACTTTGTAGTTTTTAATTTATATTTAACTCCAGATTTACATCCACTTCCAGATTTCCTCACTAGACTATAATAAGCTCATAACTACTGAACCGTTTTGTTCCTTCCTATCAAAAGTTCCCAGCACACAGTAGGTGTATGATAAATATTTGTTGAATTAATTAATAATCAGTGAATGTGGAAGTTTAATCATCATCTAAGACAAGGTGCCAGATACAGAGTAATTCACTGAAAGGGCCAGTTCAGCCACACTCTCCCACTTCTTACAAATGCTTTCTCTCACTTCCTCACTTATTTTTCTTCCTGTGTTCTTCAGTGACATAAGGGCCAGGCATACAGACACCCCGGGTTCGAGTCACATGTCTGACACTACTCTGCACTGCAGGGTATAGACTCATGCCAGCGCGGCTCCCATCTGCGGGCCATCACTGCCAAGTGTCAGGCCTGCTTTCTGCATTTTTAACCCGAGGAGAGTTACAAGACGGTGGTCTGGCCCTTTGTCCTCAGCAAGAGTTTCTCCGACTCCTCCAGAGGAAGTATCATTCCGACGACGTGCCCAGGGAAGACACCCTGTGGGAGCATCATTCTCCATCTTCACCAGGTTAATGGTATTTTTTCTTAATGTTTAAAAAAAGAGACAGTAAAGGCCCACTTTTCAGAAAGAGGAATAGAAGTCACATACTCGAAATTATAGGAAACGTTCAACTAAGTGTTTTGAACAGGACTCCTGGTGGGTGATCTTGGGGCCAGGTTACATTCATTATGTCCCCTTTGGGGAAGGAAAAAGACACTTTGCTTCCACCACAAGGGCAGTAAGTGAGAGCCCAGGAGAACTCAAGCAGGGAAATGGACATGGATGCACAGACTTCTCAGAAAGAGTCAGGGCTGGAGCAGAAGCAGCTGCGGGCTTCCACGACAGGGTTCCCTCCTCCCACAGAAGACTGGGGTGTGGGAGATGTATCTCTTGCAGGAGAGTAGCCTGACCACTCCCCGTCCCCAGAAAACCCCAAATTACACATATTCCACATCAAACTCTCACACTCCTTACTTTGTAATAAGTCAGGAAGACAGCAATACATATCCTGACCAAAATTCTTGAGTAAAGTAATTTCTCCTTCGTCAACTCCAAGTCTTGCGGAGAATGGTGAGAACAAATACACCCTGAGGGAACCATCTCAGGGTTCATGACCAAGCATGAGGTCATGCATAAGTAATGATCCTGGGGTCACTGAGGAGAATATGCTAGAAGAACTATACAAGAAGTGTGGGACAAACGGTGCTGAGACCACTACATATCCACATGCATGTGAATGGAACTGACTCCCTTCTTTACACCACACACAAAAATTAACTCAAAGAAATCAGAGACTTAAGCTTAAGAGCTGAAACTATCAACTTCTTAGATGAAAACACAGGAGTAAACTTTTTGTGACCTGGTATTAGGCAAAACCTTACATACAATACCAAAAACACAGGCAATAAATAAATAAATAAGACTTCATTGAAACTAAAAACTTACGCTACACACTTATCAATGAAATGAAAGGACAACCCACATAATGGGAGAAAATATTCACGAACTGTATATGTGATGAGGGAATGATCCAAAATATACAAAGAACTCTTTCTACACATAATAACCCCACAAATTTGAAAATAGACAAAAGTTCTATATAGACATTTCTCCAGAGAACATACTACTATGTATAAATGGCTAATAAACATATGAAAAGAAGTTCAATATCATTAGCCATAAACAAGTGAAAATCAAAGTCACAGTGAGAGACTACTTTGCATAAGACAGCTATTTTTAAAATAAAAGAGGAGAGGGGAGGAGGGAAGGAGGAAGAGAAGAAAAAGAGGAGGAAGAGAAAGAAGAAAGGAAGGGATCCAAGAAAGAAAAAAGGTAGAGAGGTGGTCCTGACAGTTAATACCTTTGCCCCTCAAGCATTTTTCCAATATGTATCTGGTGACTCAGGCTAAGAGACTAAGCAGTTTGGAGAGTGGAGTTCGGGAGCCCAGGCCCTGTTAAACATCCACAGTTTCCTGCTAGAACTCTTGAAACCTCTCCTCAAGGACAATGAAGAGCACTCGCAAATACAGAAATCCGGTCCCTAATTAGCACGAGTCCACCTGGAGAAGGTAAGCCACTTCCAGCCCACCTGCTTACCAGAGTCAGATGACATCACCATGGAAACGGATATCCCCCCCAAAAAAACCCAAGCAGATAAGCTATTAGAATTAAGTGAAGTTAGCAAGGTCACTAGATAAAAAAGGCAAGGCACAAAATTAATGGCATTTCTCTGTTTCAGTAAGAAAATGTTTTAAAATGAAAAATTTTAAACTATCATTTATAGTAGCATAAAAAGTCAAATATCTAGGAATAAATCTAATAAAAGATACGCAAGACATCTCTACAGAAAGCTACACAATGTTATTGAGCAAAGAGAAGACTTAAATGAATGAAGAGCTATATCCCAAACTGGAAGATTCAATATGCTAAAGATGTAAGTACCCCAAGTATCTTTCAACCCTTGGTGAAATTGATAACCTAAATCTAAAACTCACACAGAAATGCAAATGATTAAGAAAAGGACATAAAATCTTAAAGAAGAAAACTGAAGAACTTACATGGCAAGATATCAAGAGTGATTAAGAAGCTATAGTAAAGGCAGTGTGGTATCAGCAGGATAGACAAATTAATCTGTGAACCTAAAAACTGGTCAGAAAGAAACCCTTGATAGTCAGTTGATTTATGACAGCAATGCAGTGCAATGGAGGAAAGATGGTCTTTTCAGTAAGTAGGGCTAAATCAACTGGAAGTCTATACAGAAGGAAAACACGAAGCTTGAATTCTACCTCGTGCCTCATATACAATTCAACTCTAGATGGACTACAACTCTAAATGTGAAATAGGAAGCAACCAAACTTTAAGATGAAAACATAAGAGAATATCTTTCTAAGCTTGGAATTCATTAAAGTTAATAACTTCCATTATTAATGCATCCAACAGCGGACTTGAATCACAACACATAGAATCTAATATAGATCAATGAGTAAGAGATAATCGAATGTAACAGGAAACCATGTGAATACTCACTACATAAAAAGAATATCCAAATGGTTTCTAAACATGTGAAAGAGTTCTCAACATCATTGGTCTTCAGGGAAATGCACATAAAATTGCACTGAGATAATCACTGAACACCCACTAGAATGAATAAAATGAGAAAGACTGACAGTACCAACTGTTGGCAAGGTTACGGAACATCTGCAACTTTCACACACTGCTGGTCGAAATATAAATTGCTACAAACTCTTGGACAACTATTTGGCAGTATCTATTTAAACTGAACATATGCATAAACTGTCCAGGCAATTCTACCTCTAAGAACATATGTAGCGCACACGTGTACATATGCTGACCAAAAGCCATGTGCAAGAATATTCACAAAAACACTGCATGTTGCAGCCAAATCCAGAAACAGCTTGACTGTCCATTATCAGGAGGCATGAACTAGGGTATAGTCATACAATAGAATACCACACAAAAATGAAAATAAACCACAACTAGGAGCAATAAATTGTTATTAATCTAAATTTTACCAGGTTTTTGCATTTATTTTGTATAAAACAATGAGAATATAAAGATTATATCTAGTTATGTTGGCACATATTTAAATTATACTGATAAAAGTAATTTAAGAAGACATAAAGAGGGGATCATTAAGACAAAGTCATCTCTTAGCTAACTCTTTTGCTATTTTAGATACTGCTAAATAAGACTGAGGGAAAAAATCAGGGATTTAAACTCCTCATACTGCCATTTCCTTCCCCAAACTTGTGTTTTTGTTGTTACTTTTGCTACTGTCTTTCTTTGCTGTTTGTAACAGCTTTATCCCATTCAATAACCATAAATGTCATTACTTCCACCCCGCACCACCCCATACTGAAGAACTGGGGATTGAACCAGTGTCTCACACTGATCTACAAGCCCAGGCAGCATTCAAACTTGTGATCCTCCTGCCTCAGTCTCCCAAAGCATCACAACACCCAGCTTTCATTGTTTATTTTACTTTTTATCTACATTATTCACTTCTCACCAGTCACCCTTTCAAGTCCTAAACTTGTCCAAGAGTGAGACCACCATTAGTATCTGAAATAAAAAGACAAAGTTAGTGGCACTACTGTGTAAATGATAACTGTGCTGATCAGCAAACTGTCGCATAAAGGGTTTGGGGGAAGGTGCAGGTTAGAGACAGAAGGATTTTTAGGGGCAGACTTAAGTGGGCTGGCATCATCCGATGAGATCTGACTGGTTAGTACCACAGGTGCATTTATTTAGAGTGAACCCCTTCAATTCCATCCAGAGATGGCAAAACTGACAACTGTGAAACATTTATCTCGTTTGGTTTACAGCACTTTTTAACAAAATGCAAATCTGTTTCCAACATTTAAAAATTGGGGATTCCACATAAAATTTCAGAACTACAGCTTCTGTCAAAAAGCAGAAGCTATGACAAGGTAGGACACCATTCTCAGCAACAATCAGCTGAAGACCTTTCCGGTTGGCAGTTCTCAAACTTTACCAGCATCAGTATCACCTGAAGGGCTTGCTACACTCGCTCTTGGCTCACCCCTAGAGTTCACGTAAGAAATCTGAATTTCTAATAAATTCCCAGGCAGTGTTGATCCAGGCACCACACTTGAGGAGCCACTACTTGAGATGAAGCTTTTGCTTCGGGTTTACCTTGGACCCTGTCACTCCCTATTGTCTTCTACCGAACAGGAATAACTTACTTACGGCACCTGCCTGGCCTCTGCAGGTCACTTTACTTATAACACCTGATCCGTTTGATCTTACTTCTGGATGACCTGAGACCTGGTTCTTTGTGGTCTTCCTGGTTATTCAAAGGCTCTACAGCATGCATTACCCACTTTCCCAGCCCAAGGACACACACAGCTCATCCAGGGCTGTGTCCATCCTGCCCGAAGGCCCTGGGCTCCCCAGTCACCTCTACACTTCACATGTATCCCATACAAGAGATGAATCCTATCTCCATGAGTAGGTATTTTTCAGGGACACTCACCCAGTTCCAATGGATCCCTAGATTGTCTGTCTGTCTGTGTTTGTTGTCCCTGCTGAGGCCTTAAAAGCTGACGATACTCTTAACCTTTCTGTCTGTTTGCTCTCTAAGTTTCTTTTCCTTGCATTAGTGGATTCTAATGAGAATTCTCAGACTGTTGTCACTGACTTCTTCCCTTGAAGCATTATCGTCTTGTAGTCAGGATGAGGTGGGCAGGTACCTCTCTGATCACACTAGAATCTTCTGTTTATTTTCTTGGTTACCATGTTTTAAAGTTTCTAGCGAGAGTCTGCACCTTTTTTTTAGTTTGTGTGTTACTGGAGGACATGTGCTGAGTTTGGGCACTTGATGCTCCTTTTATGCAATCCAGGGAGTGTTACACTGCCCTAATCTTGTAGTGCCTACTTGACCTAGCTGAACGGCTTCATAATCCTGGGTATCTTTGAGGACAGGATGCCTGTAGACCAGAGGTTCCTCTTCAGCAGAGTTAGCAGAAACTGCCTAGATTTGAGGTGGCTGCCAGAGTGACCCCCAGACAACTTCTAATTTCATTATGCTTCATCTGTATGCTGAATGACACTCCCATGACAGTTGACAATTGCCATGACAATGTCTGGAAAAAAAACATAAAAGGAATAGAAACAGGTGGTACCCATCTGTTACGGCTTGTAATGAGATGTCCTCCCCAAACCTCATGGGGTCATAGGTAGGGAGTTTCAAAGGTGGTGGATTAGGGTGTGTGATGCTGTGATTAAGGATGTGATGCTGGGATTAAGAGTGTGATACTAGAATTAAGGGTGCCCCACCCTGGATGTGAGTGACACCAATCAATAAGCTTGCAGCCCAGGTGGAATACAAAGGGACAGAAAGAAGGCAGGCTGCTGCTCGCTGCTTCACCCTCTCCTGCCTGTTTTCCATGAACTATTTCTCCCCTGTAACCCCCCTCTGCTATGCCACCCTGCCTTGGAGTGAGTCAACTATGGACTAAAACCTCTACAAACTGTGAGCCAAATAAAGCTTTCCTCCCTCAACTTCTGATGTTGGGTATTTCAGCAATGAGAAAAGTAACTAAGACAGCATCTTCTCAGAGCAGATGTGACTGTTTCTCCCCCTTCTTAACTTATCCCTCTCCCTGATTTCTTTTACCCTGCATATTAATTACCTCCTAACCCCCAAGAGGTTGAGACGTTGACTTGCAGGTTTTATCTCTTACGTCTATTCTTGGCAAAAAATAAGTCTCCTTTGCTGCTCAGGAGTGCCCAGTCTTGTTATTAGTTCCACAACTCTGAGAAGAAAAAGGACCCAGTTTAGGGTAATAGAAGGATCTGTGGCCCCACTTCCCTGAATGATCATTATGATAAAGCCCAGCTCCATGCAACCGAATGGCCCTGCTCTAAGCAGTCAGCCTCTTCCTAAATGTGTGTCCAGCCCCATTCAAAGATACCAAGAGAACCATTTATCAGAGAAGCCTGAGTATGTAGATCTTGAAAAGCTCCCTGTTGTGCCGCCAAAGCTGAGAACCACCGCTGTAGCTCAGTGCTTCTGAAATTTCAATGTCCAGCCCAGTCGCTGGGGGTTGGCTACATCCAGATTCTGAATGAGTAAAGCCAGGGTGTGGAGAACCACATTTCTAAGCAGCCCCGAGTGATGGTGCCGCTGGTTCTGAGACCACACTGGGCAGGAAGGGTCCAAGTTAACTGGGCTAGTAATCTTGCCCCTGTGTTCTAGGTGCCTTGTGTTCTCGGACTGAAGCAATGGCCTCATGCCATCCCCCTGTGGAGGCAGAGTCCTGTCTGATGCAGATACAGCAATGGATTAAGACTGTGCTTTTTGCAAATCACTTAGACTTGTGTGGAGTGAGTTCAGGTCATCACAGAGTAAGAGAAAAGTCACACATTGGCTTCTGATGGTGACCGGTTCTCATCACAGACTGGAAATTCACAGATTCTTAGGGTTCCAGGAAGGACACACAAAAAACACTGTAGAAGCATTCTTTAAACCCTACTTCAGGACAGATGTAAATTGCTTTTACTTCAGTACCTGGCATTGGTCATCATTTCTCTCGTGGATAAATAGTCACACAAAAAGAAATGACATGTGGCACCAGCAGCCACAGTGAGAGAGACACAGGAGTGAAGTCAGAAAGGGAGAACCGTGAGAAACGTTCCATCTTCTGCGAAGGTGATGGGAGCCAGACCCCTGACTACACTTTCTCCAGTAACAGGGATTCTTGGGAACCTCTGAGGACGGATACAAAAGCTGGAACCAGCTCCAAACTGTGTTAGCGCAAATCCACCACAAGATGGCAATGTTGGACCAAGGAACGCAGCATCTGCAAAGGTGCTGCTGCAATTTTATTTCAAGCCTACCTTAGGGTGCAATCCTTACACTTCAGACCCGTGGAAGGACAATGACAGAACTGCTAGAAGCTGCTCTTTATCAGGCCAGGTGCCTTTGACATTAGGGAAAACTGACCAACGTCTACAGGGCATCTAGGGTCGGGGGTCGGCTGGTTTCCTTGGCAGAATGATTGCTGGAGGAGTTTGTGTGCCACTGAGCTAGTGAGAACCAAACCTTTTCCCCAAAAACACTAGTACAGTCCTCTTGCAAAGTGAAAAAAAATCTTCGTTTTTTTCATATTTACTCTTACTCAAAGTTATCACACACTGAAGGCTTATGCAAATGAAAATGTGTTACGTGCTTTAAATCCATTATTTCACCTAATCTGCACGATAGCCCTGTAGCCTTCTTTTTAGGCCCCATGTTACAGACGTGGAAACTGAGGACTGTGGAGATAAAAATAACTCACTCTAACAAAGAGGCCAAGATTTAAATACCATTTGGTCTGCCTCCAAAGCTTGTGAACTTAACCTCTATGCTGTAACCTCCCAATCAACACTTATTCTTAAGGGCAAGAGACCATATCATGGTCTTAATCCAGCAAAAATACCTCTGTGATGCAGTGGATCAGGGAAAGAATGGGTTATGGATTTCTAACTTATTCTTGAGCAACAAGCACTTCCCAGACTATCTTTATCCTTCCCCACCCTTTCAAACAAGCTGTCAGCTGCCTCTTAACCCCAAAGGCAACCTTCCATCAGCCCTGAGGCTGTCTGCTGCGAACTCCCTCTGTTTGCTGCCTTCCCGGGCCTGTATCTCCCTAACCCTCCCACAAACAAATTTATTTTTCCTCAAAAAAATGTGTGAAATGGGAAAGAAGCTGGGTGGATTAATTCTCACTAAAGGGATGGTCACTGCAATGTATTATCCCATTAAGAGGGGTTTGGGAGGAATAGTTAGGAGGGATCCTTGAGTCTCCATGCTTGCTTATATTCCCACACTTTGCTTATTCAAGGAGACAGGCCCTGAAGAGAAGACAAAAAGCAAGGGGAAAAGACAGGACAACAGTTTAAAAGAATCAGTTAGTAATGGTGAAATTCCACACACACCAGTTCTGAACACTCAGCAATGAATAAAACTAAGAAAGCTTTCTCTCTCCAGGGCTAATTCCATGGTCTGACATGATACCACTCACCCCCCACACACACCACTTTTTTTTTCTTTCTTTCCTCCTTCCTTTCTCAATTCGAAAAGGTAGATTTAGATAATAAGTAAACTTGGGGAAACATTGGAAATTTTAAGAATGGTATGAACTATTCTGAGTTGATGATAACCTTAGTTTTCTTTATCTGAAGAAAAAAAAATCCAGATAGTAAATGTGAAGTGATTGATTGAATTAGAAAATCTACATGTTTCAACACCAAATAATAACTGAGTCAGGCAATAGAGTTGATAGATAAATTTGCTATGTGAAAGGCTGAAGAGAAAAGACTGAAAGGGGAAATTGGCAATGGAGGGGTCTGGTTGTCACTACTGATCCCATGTCCTGGTTTATGGGAGATAAGACCATCTCTGTCCCCTCTGGAGCGATGTAACAGGAAGCAGCCAGCAGGTTCCACGAAGAGCTCTCAGTCAGATCTTTGCACCCCCCATCAGATAGGCTTCTAAAGCTAGCTGCCAGCCAAGAGCACGCACAGGGGACACAGACACAAAGCAGCTCTGCACTCAGGATGGATGGCACTCTACCTAGCCCTCGCTTCCCTGACGGGGAGACAGTCTGCTCTGAAATAGGGAGACTTACAACACACAGAAAGCAAATTAGTGTCTGGGCTCTGAATCCAACAAACCAGTGGGCAAAGGAGAGAGACTTAGGGTAACTTGGGAACTTGTACAAGGACTGGCAATTTGATGACATCCAGAAATCACTTTTGATTTGCCAGAAGGGATAATGACATTATAGTTATGTATGAATATGTAAGAGAATAAGAGAAAATAGAACAGAGGAATCACATGTGACACAATCTTCATAATTGCCTCAATGTTGGTGGTGATATGAAGTTCACTTTATTATTCTGTATATGCTTGGTTTTTCCACAGAAAGACTTTTAATAATCAAAAAAGAGATATGCTTACCTTGGCAGTATTAAGTGAAGCAACAAAAAATTCAGTGGGCCAATGAGAGTGTCTTTAGCTTGACAGGGCACCCCCACAGCCCACAGCAGAGCGCATCTGTGTTAGGGCCCCAGGTCCCCCTTATCACAATCCACTGCATTTGATGTACTTGGCTCAGAAAGACAGACGGCGCCTGGTGAGGACTGGAGTCTGTGGCTGACCATTTAAAGGGGAATACACTACAGAGATCAACAACTTACTTCCTTAAAATGTTCAACTATAAATTTTTGCTGGCTGGCTGCAATAGGTTCTACCCACTTTGAGCTTAAGTTAGGGGCCTGTTAAAAGCCAAGTGTTCTCCCAGAACTCCAACACAGAAGTATTTCTTGAGGCAGATAGCTCAAAAATATACAAAAATATGCTCACCCTGATTTGCAGTAAGAGAAGGCCAATGAAAGCACACTGAAGGGCCACAGGTGTAGCTCAGTGGTGGAGCCCTTGCCTGGCACCCACGAGGCCCTGGATTCAGTCTCTAACACTACAGAACAAAAGCTCACACACACACACACTCCCATAGAAGTCCAGGTCACAGAAAATCAGAGCAACTGAAAACACAATTTGCAAGCAATATAGGGGAAAAGACATTCTCAGATTTTATAGAGAGAGTATAACCTGGGACAATACATGTCAGGGGACATTTTAGCAGCATCTGCTAAAATGACCAATGCCTAGCTAGGCCCTTTGGCCTGGAAATTTCTCTTTTAATTTATTTAGCTAGTACTTGCTGAATTCCATACCACACCTAAAGTTATTCATTGCTGTATTGTTTGAAATAGATGAATTGAAATATTAACATACTAATCAGAAGGCGGCTGCTAAAGAAATTACAGAACAGCCACATGCAATGGAATACAATGCTAAAAAATTAATGAAACTAGTTCTTTAATTATGTCACACTATCTTCATGACACAGTAAGTGGAGTTTGGGGAACGCAATATAAAACAACCACATTTATAGTACACATCTCAGCAAAGAAAAGAAAGAACACTTGTGCTTGCACATGCATGGTATTTCTGAGAGGATGCCTAACACCTAATAATGCTGGCTACCTTCAGGTAGCTGGGAGCAGAGAGAATTATTATTGTGACCCCTCTTAAGTCTTTTCTCTTAGAAACTCTGTTATGGCATGACTTGCCCCCCCCCAAAAAAAAGATAAAAATAATTTCCTAATAACAACAAAAAAAGAAGTCAGCTTTGTTTTTGTTTTGTTTTGTTTTGTTTTGAATTCAGGGCTGGGCAGGACAAGAAGCCAGAGAGTGTGGCTATTGGAGTGTAGGCCACTAAGCAGCAAAGCACAGTCACAGCTCCCTGGAGAGGGAACACTCAAATTCATTTTGCATCAAATTAAAACCAAGTCACTGAAGCTGGTCGAAGTAATGCCAGCTTCATTTTACAGCTGGGCTCACCTCTGAGCTACAAGGCCTCTGTATCCTGAGGAGGGCACTCCAGGGGCCCAGCCCTTTTCAGCCGAGCCAAGCTGTTCCCTGAAAGAGGGACATCAACCCCACACCAACACCTACGTTCCGAAGACATGACTTGGGGCTGGGTCTTGCACTGGAGCACACACACATAAAGAGCAAATCACAGACAGGCTTGGGTGCTTGTGATCCCAGCTATGCAGGAAACAGGCAGTAGGATTGCAATTTCAAGGCCAGCCTGAGCAACTTAGGGAAACCCTATCTCAAAATAAAATTTTAAAAGGGTCTGGGAATGTAGCTCAGTGCTACCCAATTTCAATCCCCAGTAAACCCCTCTCCCCGCCGCAAAAAAAGAATGATCACTGAAACTATGCAGTGGATCGAGTTTTCTTTTCAAATATATTAGTTCAAGTAAAAACAAAGTATAATTTTTAAATCTATCAAATAGTCCTGAGAGGAAGATAGCATAGAAAAGAAAAAGTACTTATTTGCAAGGCTGTTGTGAGAGCAAATGAGTCAGTACCTGTTCATAATAAGACTTAAAGGTTAGCTCTCAGTATGAGGAAAGCAAAGATGGGACTTGGAAGTGTGCAAAGATCAGAATATCTAGAGCGTCTTTTCTATTTGATGGCTGTCAGTTATTATACATCAGAAGCCAGTGCATATCCAGACGGTATATATAATCACTCTGAAGTATGAGAGAATGTAGGATTTGGGGCTGAAAAGGGCCCTGTAGGTCATCCTTTGTTCTTGGGGTGGCTACTCTTAGTGTTCACCATATACCTTCTCTCCTTCCCAGGCCACAGAAAGCTGGACTTCCCAGTCCCCCGCCCCCTTAAGTGAAATCATGTGACTGAATCCAACCAATGGAGTGTGGGTAGAGGTGAGGCCATGAACCGCCCTCCACTCCTTTTCTCTGGCCTTGAAAACCATGGTTGATAAGGTCGGCCATAGGTGAGAGAGAAGCTGGATTCTTGGGTCACTACCTAGAGAGCTGCCGGCCCCATGGCAGCCTTTCCATGATCTTAAGATAAGATTTTTTGTGTGTGGAGCCACTGAACTACTGAAATTTGTTAGCCAAGCATTGCCCAGACAAGGCTGACATGGCCTCAACCCTTCGTGGTTGTAAAGGTGGCAATGGAGGAGAAGCCTAAATATATTTTCATTAAGGTGAAATGTAAAAAAATGTTTTTCCTTTTTGATCCATGTACGTGTTGCCACCAGATAGCCTTCAACATTCCCAGGCTGTTTGTGGTATACGGTATGTTCTTGGATAGACAAAACACTGGATTCACAGAGGGTGATAAAACGAAATGTTCAGTAGCAGGAGAAGTTGGGAAATGTGGACAGTTGCACTCTCATTTCAAAGTTGAAAACAGAGACATGAAAAAAAAGAAAGAAAGAAAGAAAATACAGACAAGGAGGGAGGGACCAGGGTAGGCCCTGGTGAGGAGCATTCTACCAGGACAGATGTGGGAAGTAAAGGGTGAAAAGCCTGTGCATCTTAGATCAAGCTGATCAGGGTCAACAGTCACTACAGGATTTCAGCACCAAATCCCCGTCATCCCAAGGTAAAGATCAGGACACCGAGCACTCCAGCTCTGTCTGTCCCAGATGGAGCCACAGGAACCAGGCACAAATGAGTGAGACCACAGCAGGTGTCAACTGATTTGCTTCCATGCAACATTTCTACGTCTTCTACTTTTCCCAGAAAAGCCAGAAAACTTGGGAAAATGCAAAGATGAGATTTTCCTATTGGTAGACGTTGGCAATCATTCGAAAATGAAAACATAAAGTGTGTACTGGTCGCACAGAATCCACCTGAGGTTTGGATGGGGCCTGCGGCCCGGCTGAGTGCAGCCAGGGATACAAGAGTCAGCAAAAAAAGAACACAGCTGCATGGCACTTCGGACAGCTGGGAGAGGGATCCCAGCTTAGAACCCATCACCCTCCCCCCTTATGCAGCCTCAGCTCTCGCACCGTCCTCCCGTTTCACAGGTAGAGCTAAGGGGGATTCCCCCGTTAGCCAGGAAGCAGAGCACAGAGCCGAGATCCTCCCGCACCCCACTCCCTGTCATCTGTGGTGTCGCCACCCCCAAAGTGGGCAGGGTTGGAACGACACAACCTACGGCGGTAGACTTTGTCTTACTGCCTCCTTCCCTCCTCTCTTCTCCCTGCCTTCCAGGGATGGAGTATAATTTTACATCACAACTTTATTAAACCCACTAACCAGACAACAGGAAGCCAAGAAAAACCATTTCTTCCAAAGTTTTTCAAAGGGTAGTCTGCGACCCACTCGGAGCCACTGGACCCTCCATCTAGATTTCAAAACACTGCAATTTAAAAACAAAAATTAAACCGTTTTCTCTTTGAATACCCTTTCTTCTAACTGATCAAACCAATTCCTAATCATGAAAGGGAAGTAACTGTCCTCTTACTCCGAGCCCTTAAAAGTGATTTACTTAATATTGCCACTAAGCAAGTGTCGCTCCTGACCGCCCCAGGGACCCCTAGAGTGACCCTGACGGATTCCCAAGCGCTTTTCCCGGAGACAGCATCTTACTCACCTGGGTACAGAGGCGCCCGCCGCGTACCCTCCGACCGCTGGCTTTCCCGGCCCTCCCCGTCTGGAGGGCTGGGCTGGGTTTCCCAATGCTTCGCTCAGGACCGGGGTGGTCTTGGCGGTTCCCGTTCATGGAAGCGGGCCATCCTGGGAGGGAGGTTAGGGGGCCCGGCATCCCGAGGATCAGTGGGCACCGCGACATTCTCAGAGACTGGATGAAACGGTCGTCCTGGCTCTCTGTTTTTTGCCCAGCGAGGGGAATAAAGTTGTGACTGAAAAGCGTTACTTCCTCGCCGGTGGCACCGGAGAAGGAGCTGAACGGGAGCCACGCGCAGCTCTCCTCGGGGCCGGGGTCTGACGGCCGCGCCTGCGGTCGCAGCGGCCCTGGGGCGGGGTGGTGGAGCTCCAATGGCACGGGACAGAGGGAACGTAGCAAGACACCCCTGAAACAGCCTCGGCCTTGCTCACGCGCCCGCAGGACCATTTAGGACCAGCAAGCCGAGAAAACAATGCGCTTTCACGCATTTACTTCCACTCACCCCCAGGGGGCAGCAGAGCCATGAAAAACATACGTAAATCCCAGACTTGCCTCGCGGTGCTTAACTGACAGCTGGGCCTGGAGTTACTCTATTGCCCGGGCTCTGCAGCCGCGCCCTGTCGTCCTGGGGCTGTAGTCCGTTCCCAGGCCATGAGGCAAACACGTGATTGGACAGAGGCCCAGAAGTTCCAAAAAGCCCTGTGAACGCTAACGCATAGCCTGGATCCACATCTGAGACGGAAGCCGGCATCAACCACATCCAGGGGGTTGATTTTGGGCAAAACGCAGTTTATTTCCTCATCTACCAAATGGGAATTGTAATCTACCAACCTCATGTGGTCACTGGAATTAAATGAGATAATAGATGTAAGTCACTTAGAACAATGGCTAGCACAGGAAAGGTACTATATTATATCTAGATATCTATCTCTCTCTATATATAGACTTTTTTTTTTTTTTAACCGGGGATCGAACTGACAACCTCGCGCCTGCCAGATAGGTGCGTAGGCTGCTGAGCTAAATTCCCAGCCCTATTTTTTGTGACAGGGTCTCACTATGCAGTTCAGGCTGGCCTTGAACTCACTTTGTAGCCCAGGGTGGTCTCGAACTAACAACGATCCTCCTGCCTCTGCCTCAGCCTCCTGAGTGCTGGGATTAAAGGTGTGCACCACCATGCCAGACTCAGGAAAGGTACTTTTAAAATGCATGCTTCTGGGTCACCTAACTCCAACCCATATTTTGAAAAACAGAATTCTGTATAGACTTGGTTTTTAGCAAATTAATTTGCATTCAGGTTGGATTAAGATGATTAGATCTGTAAAAATAATATCTAGAAGGGGCTTTACATTGCTAATTTGAATAAATTGGTTTGGAATTGGTAAGATTTCCACTGTGGGTATAAACAGTGCTACGCAGCATGTTTCCAATTTCCAAACCTCTGTAGTGTTTTCAATACTAAATCACACTAAACAGTGTTTCTTGAAGATGCAAGATCTGCAGGGACTCAGGGGCCTTACTGTATGAGATAAGCAGTTGGACTGGTCTGCACACCGCCCTTAGAGACAGGAAACCGCATAAATCAGCGTTTGCTACAAGCATGTTCATTCCCCTATCTGCTTTGTTTTCCACAGGCCCCAAATGGTGTCTGCCCTTGGCTGCTGGGAGCCTGAGCTGGCTGTAGAGCTGGGACAATCGGAGGCATCCTGAGGTCAGAATGGAAGGCTAATCCAGGCTGAGTTGTAGTTCACTGGTGAAACCCTAGTCTAGTTTCTCACAGCCCAGGACTGCATCTCTGGAACATCAAAAAGGAAAGAGAAAATGCTAACCTAACAGATACTAGTAGTAGGTGCTCAATAAAGATTAGTTCTGTACCTCTCTTTCCCACATTTCCTTGCATTTCTAACATCAATCCCATGGAGGAAAGGTTTTAGAAACTAACCGAACTGAAACCACTAAGTATTTTCTCAAAGGGGCAGGCCCAGGGAGATCAGATAACAATTATTTATCCATGGTTTCCATAATTATTTTTAATGCTCAAGTTGTTCTCTTGCTGTGCATTCATTGTCCTATTTTTCCCTAGGATCTCTGTACACTTTGATATACCTCTGTGCAAAGCAGAAAGAGGCTCCTCCCTGAATGGCACTTTTTGTGGTCTGACAAATTTAAAAAGGGGAACCACTGGGGATTTGAACCCTCATTTGCCCCATTGGTTGGATCCCTTGGCGCAATCCACAGAATCCACAGCCACTACAACAGCCAGGGGTACCCAGTACCCAGGAAGGCAGAAGCCAGGGAGGAAGGCTAAGGGGCTGCCTGGAGAGACAGCAACCCCTGCACAAGCAGAGCCCGCTGCTATCTCTGTAGCAGCCCTGGGGGGCTGGGGAGGGTCTCAGGCCCAACTCGCCAGCTCGCATCCTTCACAGTCATCACTCATCTGGCTCTGCCATGTTTGGCTGGGAAACAGAGACCCTTTATTTTCCTCCAAAGAATTTTCCACAGACCTTTGGAATCTTTCATCTGTATCCCGATGTAAGTGTGAGGTCGTGGTCTAAAACCACCAGGCAGTGACTCAGGCCTTCTGGAGGGATAATTTTTCCCAGCAACTGCTGAGTTTACCTTTGGTTAAGTCCAGTGGCTTTGCCTGTGGGATATATGACACTCCTGACATAGGCCAGCAACCCCAGCAAACTCTCAGAATCCAATTAGTAAATAAACTCCATTGTAATTTAAGGAAAAACCACTGCCCTTGCTATTTACCCTTGACACTGAAATAGTAAATGATACTGTGGGAACACTGAAGCATATCCTGAGTAGACTATCAGCAAAGGGCAAGATTGCCTCTTCTGAGACTCCTCTGTCCTCTGAGATTGGAATTTGGGGAGGATGCATTTGGAAATGATTTTTTTCTCAGTAATGACAACATTCAGTACCACATAAGAAATGAAATTGAAGCATTGATCTTATTCTTCAAATATAGGATAGCTTCAATATTAAAATTAACATATAAATTTAGCATCCATCTTATTTTCAACTCACTTCGGCTGAGTAAATGCACATATAAAGAATGAATCACTGAAACAGTATGCAGTAAAATCAAGTTCGTTTTTCAAATATGTCAGTTCAAATGCAGCCAGGGCCTGTTTTCTGGGCACCCAACAAATGTTCCTGAGATGCCCCCCTCCCACCACCTCTGGCCCAAACCACCCACAGGACAAGCTGCGGACCTGGAAGTGGTATCCTTAGAGAGCTCCCTCTCATCCCTTTCTCTAGATCTATTTCTTTTCAGAAATTTAAAATGGCCTTTGACTCTTAGAAGTCTGTTGATTGACAACAGCCTGAATCACTGGTCCAGAATCACTGCCTTATTCTCTGGTACCTGCCCCTCCATTGCCATTAGTGATTTCAACCACAGCCATTTACTTCACATACACCTTGGCTCTCAGTTCATTTATGAAATTAATTTCCCCCACCATCAAGAGTGTTGACATTTCTTAAAACTCAAAGTTGCATGGCAAAACCTCTTTCCACAGTTACTAGTTAACAAAGAATAAAACTAGAAGGATCCATAGCACCAAAAACCCAGCTCTCTCCTTGGGGAAAGAGGAGCACATTTATGTGGCTGCCTAGTCCTTTCCAAAAACAAGTTTCTAGAACCCAGCATTTCTGATTCTGAATATGTACGCAACCTAACAGTAGATATGAATGCCAAAGCTTTTGAAGTGAGTTTAGGGTATGTGCCAAGATTGCTCACAATATGGAAATACCTTGCCAAAGAAAAGTGGGCACGGGGGCACGATTTAGAAATCTTAGCATGAGACTTTATATCCCTCAGTTCTTCTGGCTGGTATAGAATTGAGAAGAAAACCAAGGACATATTGAGGAAGGAAATCATTCGCTAATTGAAATGAGTCTACAAATTACCTAAAAGGATGATAAAAATGTACTGCATAGGCTACCAGGGATTTGAACTCAACAAGGGGAACCTAGGATCCACACTACGAGTTTAGCATCTCGATGCCTGAACCATGTTGAGACAGAATAATCTAGAACCCAACTGACCCACCCCATACTCACAGCACCTCAGGTAAAAATAAAAAAAATTTAAAAAAAGCCTTTACACAAAGACTAGGAGCTGGAAGAGCCTCCGCAGTAGGGAAGAGACACATTCTACCTAAATGTGAATTAAGTTTCCACCAGACAGGACTAATTCGCAGGTTAAACATCACCTGATGCAAACCGGAAATGTACAGCCAAGCACACAGACGTTGCGTGTGTCAGATGGAACTGAACATGAAGTTGGGTGGTTTGGTTCTGTGTGGAAGCAGGTGCTCAGTTTCACACTAAAGAGTAACTGAGTGCCCATGGGCAGATGAGTACTCATGTTCTCTGGAAATATACATACTGGACAAGGCTGGTCTTGGAGAGCTCAGTTAGAATTAAGAGGCTTTCTCACTTTTCTAAGAGGGTCTCAGCTATCAGGATTGCAAAGGAGCAAAACTAGAGGCAGGACATGGGGTTTTAACAGCCACATTTCTCACTTCTGACCCCTGAACTCTCTGATCTCACCAAAGCAACGTTTCTTTCTTCAGAAGATTATATTAAGGACCAAACATACTTGCATTAGCCCATGAATTAACTGATTTACAGATAATCCCATTTTTCTGGCTGCCATAAAAAGAAGTCAATGCCAATAATGATCTGAAAGTGAAATTCAGGTGTAAGAACACCCATCGGCCAAGCTGTGTCTAACCTGGGTCATCCACCCCGGAGAAGTAGTATCTAGAAGCAGACTTTGTAGCAGTTTGGGTCACATGGTATTTTATCATTGTTGTTTGTTAAATAAATGTGGATAAATTTTGAAGATGAAAATACCTTTCAAAATATGTTTGTCTAGGTAGATGCACACACTAGCAATGACAGCCACACAAAATGTCCCAAAGGTGCATCTTTAAACCTCGGGCAAATTATTCTCTCCTTTCTTTCCCATGTAAATGTTAAAGTCTGCATATAACATCAACAACAAATTGTATTTACTTTTAAACATTCTTGGAAGTATGTCAATAAAATACCTATTAGTCCAGCTAATGTAAAGAATTCTCCCCCTCAGAAATTTCTCATTTCGGAAATATCCATGCAAGCAAGCAAAAACGTTGATTCGTTTTGTGTAAGACCCTCTTCATCCTGGGACCCATTCTGGGCCAGAAGCATCTCAGGCTGAGTGCACTCAAGCGCCCTCCGAGACCTATTCCTACACCGCGAGCTCTCTCTGCATCCTTGTCTTGGAGGGGCTTTTATTCATTTGCTTATTTACCTTCCCTTCCAGGTTCATAACTGATTGTCTGACTTAAGCAGTCTTGATATCTTTCAAGCACTTTGGAGGATGGAAACAGCAAATCAGAGAAAGGGTTGGTGTGGGCACCACTGAGTACTACTGTTTGGAAATTCTCTCTAAAAAGGGCCAAATGAGAAGATTGACACGTTGAGCGCCTTTAAGAGACTTTCACAAGAAAGGGGAAAAGTCCTCAATATTCTACCTGACATCTATACTGCACTGGACGCAAAGCTGCTGAAGCAACAGCTTCCATGTGTTGAGTACTTCCCACGTCAGGTTCTGTGCGAAGCACATTACTTCCTCCCCACACTCAACTATATACATTGTTGGTAGTTTTTCACTTTTACTCTTTTTAATGGGATTCTCCATTGTAATCTCTACCTCTCTTGGACTCATGGGTAACTTGAGCAATAATGCAGACAGCACACTTTAATACCTAGCAAGCATAAGTATCTGTTGAAGAAACAAATGGATGAATGAGGGAAATTAACTCTGTTCTTGAACAATTTTCAGTTTTCTTATTGCAGCCATAAAACTCTGCCATTCATATTTCTCAAGAAATACCTCATTTAACTATTATCTCGGTTCCTAACCCATGCATTAGTAAGTAGTTTTTACATCAAGTTTCTATTTTTAGAGTTTCTTTCTACAATCAGAAATGACATAAACCAAGATCATCTCCTTAGTTTATTTTTTCTAGAGTCCTTAGCATGCTACATTAACCTGACAAGCTTAATCTTGTGTTCATTTCACAATACATTTCATGCAGTTCACAGCTGTGATTGGTTTTACATTGACATTACACGTGTTTCAATTCAGCCATGAGAAAAGAATAATTCTTAATGGAGTTTGTCTCTGAAAAACTGTCCAAGCCTGAGCAGTTCACTCTATTTTGAAGTTCTGAAGTGCAGGCTCTCTTTAAAATGCAAGAAAGATTTTTTTTTAGCATAAGAATATAACGTCCCTGTTTATAGTCCATTTGCCACCAAACCACTTCCTTTAGGTTTCACATATCCTGAGGAAAACCCTTTTACAAAATTGCATTCAAGTATACTATTTTACTTAACATTCCAGGTTGAGTTTAGGAGCAAGGCTGACCTTCAGCTTTACAACCCCAGATAAATCTCCCATGGACCAGCCTTCCCAAGACTATTCTTAGCATCAGACTCTTTTACAATAAACATTCAGCACTAAAGCCACAGAGCAGAGCTATTTGGCATTTTCCAGTGAAGTGCAAGAAATTAAATAAGTTATGTTTTTATTGCTAATGTATAGAATATCAAGCACAATCACAGAAGGAAAGGGATACACTAGATGGGGCCTCTCCCGGGGTGCCCCAGGATTCAAATGCACAGAAAGTGTCACCTGGTCGCCTCCCATCCGGTTGCACTTTAAGACGATGTGTTGAGTATTCTAGAGTCCGAAGAGTCAGACCTCTCGTCATAGTCATCCTCCGTGTAAATGGACTGCTTTGTCACAACTGGACACCCATCCTCAGGGATGGAGATCCGAGGGTCCTCCGTGGCTCGGGTGGGGAGGACAGGTGAGCTTCTGAAGACACTGGTGGAGTTACTGGGGAAGGGACTGACATACTGGGACCTCAGCTGGTACTGCTGCTGCAGGGTCATGGTGTTCCACAGCGTGACATCGTTGGGTAAAAAGGGGCTGGACTGGTTTCTCGCCAAAGTATTCCTCAGCATCAGTGGATACCGGGGTGGCTGGGGGAACGGGTGCTGCAGAGGCACGGCCAAGGGATTGGGGACAACATTACTTGAGTCCGCAGAAAACCTCAACGTGTCTGGGACTCGAAAGGCTGAGCCCACAGACCACTTGGACGAGGAGATGGGGTAGGAGCTCAGGGTGTGTTCGAAGATGTGCCCGTTGGAGGGCAGCACGAGGCTCTCGGCTTCTGCAGAAGTTCGCTCGGCTCCGCTCACCGAGGACCGGCTAGACAGAAGGACCTCCACGGCGCTCACCAGGTCCCCGCCACAGCCCTTCAGGATGAGCTCAAGCACCGTGGGTTTCTGGTTGGGGAAGATTTTTTTTAACACTTCGAGGGGTGGTCTATTGGCTTTCAAGCTGAAGGGCAGAGAGACAGTTCCAGACGGGCCCTCGATCAGGAGATGATTCTGTTCTGCGTGGTACTTGGGGCTCTCTGGGCGGCTCTCGGGGTTGCCTCCATTTTTCTGGGCAACATACCCCCCTTCATCCACAGACACTATTTCGGGACTCTCAGGAGTGAAGCAGCTCTTACTTTTGGCCACGTCTGGCGAGCTCCTCTGGTCAGCATCTTTGTCGCTGAAGGCCTCTGTGTTGTCTGCTGAGCTGCCGTCCCCAAGTCGTTCTTCAGTTAAATCTGAGAATGAGAGAACAGCTGGGTTAATCTTATCGTGGTGGACATAAAGAGGAACAGATGTGCTCAGAAGAAAACTGTACACCAGCTTCTTGGAAGAGGAAATGCATCTCAGTGGGTTATCACATACTGCCGGCCTGGAAAATCCAAACTATGTCATTGGCAAATAGAAAAAAAAAAATTCCTGTAAATTGAGGCCTTAGAAATCAGAGTGGTTTCTCAGAACACTACAAGCAAGGATGTTTGCCTTAAGCGCACAATGGCTACAACCCACAGAAGACCTGGCTTTGACAGCAGTGACAATAACCCCACAGCACCAACCAGGGCACCTCTGCAAGGCTCCCAAGGAAAAATGGGAAACGAGCTCTGGCCTGTCTGCCAGCTTCTCTTCTGTAGATAAAGTGTTCCCTTCAGATCAAAAGCATCATCAGCTACCACAGTGATATCTGTGCACCCATGTTTATAGCAACCCAATTTGTAATAGCCAGATCTTGGAAACAACCCAAGTACCCATCAATCAAGGAATAAATTAAAAAGATGTGGTATTTTTATACAATGGAGTACTACTCAGCTATCAAGAAAGATTGCATGGAGACTTTTATAAGTAAATGGACACGACTTGGGACCATACTCATAAGTGAGATAAATCAAACCCACATGTGTAAATACCGTATTGTCTCCCTAGTATAAGAAACTGAAAAAGTATATATGATCCAAAATCTACAATAAATACTGTGTAAGGGTAAAAAACTGCTCAAAGAGCAAAAGTAATTGGGAAAGGGAAAAGGAGGAAAGAAGGAAGGGAAAAGGAAAAAGACATAAATCTGTATATATGTATATGTAAGACAACTAAAATGACTATACTGCTGAATGTATTAGTTATTGTGAAAGATCGGTTAATACTCATATGACTAGACCAATTTTACATGTCTATATCTGTTAATGTAAACAACCGTGTTGAAGGTAACGATATGTAATATTGCAACCACTGTCAAGTTCCTATCGTCTTGTTTTGTAAACCCATAATGTTACTGTTGTGGATTTGCTGTTGCCATTTGTTTGTCTCTTTTGCTTTTTGTCTTTCTTATATGTGTCTTTTTTCTCTTAAATAAAAAAAATCATAAAAGAAAAGCATCATCAGCTGGAACCCAGCCCACATATCCACAGGAAATTTTAGTACTTGAAATATACTTTTCCCATAGGCTAATTTTGTGTTGTGTGTCTCGTGAGACAGATGGTATGTTTCATCAGGTTGATATGGACAATAACTAGTCAATATAACTGCCAGAGTGAAAGCCAGTTGAAATCTTTCATAAAAAGTCACTTGGGGCCTGGAAAACTCAGTTGCCTGTGACCTGCACTAGAGGGCAAGTAAAATCAGCTGTGAACTATGGGTGGCAGGACAGGGTGTTGCTGAGGGGAGAGGAAATGGGTGGAAAGGGTTTGTAAAACTACCCAGAAAGTACTGTCCATCAATGAGATGAGGTATCCACAGCTCAGAACCATGAATGGCAAGACACAGACATGTTTGAGTGAACTATTAGCAAAGTTTATGGAAAGGCCTTAAAGATTGCATTTTTGAATTATATTAAGAAACAGCTTCTCAAATAAAGCTGAGACTTGCCATGAAACAAACCAGTTTTAAATTTCACATTTTGACATGAGAGCACCACTGAAAAGACTAGCATCGCAAAGCTAAGCAGGCAGAAAGGAGTGGATGGGAGTGGTTTGTTTTGTAGCACTAAATTCTAACAGATCTTTATAATGGAACATAGTTTTTACTAGCAAGCTACATGCAAAAAAGATTTTTATCCTTTCTCTTAAAAGAAAAAGTATTAGTTATGACATCTCAATTCAGGCATTGTTAATGACCCAGTCAGTTGTCAGGTTATGAACAATTGGTTTGCCTGTGTTCTCCACTGCCCTCCCTGAATGGTGCCATTGTCACTCTGCGAACACCTGATTATGTACAGAGAGCCAGCCAGCAACATTTCATCAAAGCAAGGTTAGAAACCATCTCCTCATGTTTGTTGTTGTTTAGACCTTAAACAAAGGCCCATTTAGGAACATTCTTCTAGCTGAAAGAAAAAAACATATGTATATGGGTATGTATATGCTCATGTATATGTGTATAAAAGTAATAGTTAAGATAGCTATATTACTGATTTCTCTGAGTTCACTGAAGAAAAAGATTTGTGCTGGTATTGTTTGGACAATTAAATGCAGATGTCTTGTGCTCTGGGTGAATGATTTGGGGATGACAAAGCACAATGTATGTACCATTATTGCCCCCTGATTGATGTGTTTTGAAATTTTGTTGCAGTTTTTTTTCTTCTTTGTTTTTTATCCTTGAAATAAAAGGGATTTGGAAAAAAAAACAACATTCTTCTAATACAACATATATCTTAGGTACAACTGAAAAGCAAAACTTTTGTTCCTCACAAAGTAATAAACACGTGCCCAACATAAGGAAATATGTTGTAAGATATTCTACAATTACATCACTGTAACTTTCCATCAAACGTCTGACACAAATTGATACTTATTCCAAATGTGCACTTCAATTAATCTGCTGCTTTTTTCAATACAAAATATAAGGTTTCCATCATGAGGTTCATTTGCAGTTCACATATATAAAGCTAACTTTGCTTTTCATAACAACTCTGGGATAAAGGCCTATTTCTATAAGAGAAACTCAACATATCTTCCCTTACAACTTCCTAGGATAGGACACCCAGTTTTCACCTCCCACTTATTGTAGTATTTGAACTCCTTGTCCTTGACCCAAAAGACAAAAGCAACAACAAAAGCTTCTATAGGTTCACATTTAATCAGACAAACCTATTTAAATTTTCCTCACCTGTGGCCCTATACATACATCACGGTTGGTACTCTTATTATTACACAACTGAAAATGAGCAGATAGTGATAGTATGTTAACTAAGAAGTGAAACAAGCATACAAATGGATTTTGGCATCCATTTAATGGAGCTCGAGAAAACAGCTCTAATACTCTGTAAATAAGGACATAGCATAATGTTCAAGATACTACACACCTCAAAACACTTTTCATATTTCTTTAGCTTTAGCTTGTTTTGTCATTATCACCATCAAGTATTTATATCCCTATAATATGCAAGACACTGAGGGAAACGGAATAAAGAGTAGAAAATATCAGGAAGTATAAGCCCCTCTCCTAATATGTGGAAGGTATTACGGGGAAATAAGATGCATATGCAAGGGAAAAAGCAAACTCAGCCAGGTAGAATTTGCTAAGCATCAGATATGACATATACTGAGCACCAATATTTCAGCAGCATTATTCAAAATAGCTGCAATGTGAAAGCAACCCAAAGGCCCATCAACAGATAAATGCATAAATAAAATGTGGTACAGGCATACAATGGAAGGTCATTCAGTCTCAAAAAGGAATGAAATTTCGATACATGCGATAATACGGATGAGCCTTGAAAATATGCTAACTAATAAGCGGGGTACAAAACAACAAATAGTATGATTCCACTTCTATAGCTACAAAGAACAAACAAGTTCACAGAGACAGAAAGCAGAACTATAGTTAGGTGGAGATGGGGTGTGACTATTTAATATACATGGAGTTTCAGTTTAAAATGATGAATAATTACTGGAGGTGGACAGTGTGATGGTTGCATAACACTGCAGAGGTACTTACTGCTTAGTTCTGAGGTGCTAAAATGGTGAGCTTTTATCTACAACCCAAAAATAATATGATAGTGTCACACAAATATAGGAAACAGTAAGTTTTTTTAAGCAAGAGAAATGATACTTCATGGAAATCAAAAGTACATCACCTCAGCTAGAAAGCTCAAAACTCAGCTATTATCCAAATAAACATGTGAACCTAAGAATAGCCTTGTGGGCAACTTTTCCCTCCCAGCCCCCGGCCCTTGGTCTGCTGCTCTGCCCCTGCAAAGAAAGGAAAAAAGAAAAGAGAAGGGAAGGGAAGGGAAGAAAAAAAAGAGTGAGTACGCTTTGTGTTATAGGAAGGTAAATTTTCAAACACTGGAAACATTTTGGGAACTAGATTGAGGTCTACCAACCAAATTCACAATTTCAAGGCTGCCAGGGTTTCAAAATGGAGCCAAGCAGGACTGGCCTCTGATCTTGCATCACAGCCTTCAGAAGAAAGTGGCCCAGAGGGCAAGTCTGCAAGGAGAACTAGGGAATGATGTTCTGACTAATCTATTCACATCATAAGGATCTTTTATTCTCAAGGTGGCAACAGAGATACTGTCCCAATCAACTGGGTACAGGATGACAGGATTATGGGTCAGACTACAAAACTCCATTTTCATACCTATTTTCTCTTAAGTTCTGTTGAACAGACCTCAGTGGGCTCTTAAGTGGATGCCAGCTTATTCAGCAACTCTGAGGTCCCAGGGACCAATGCCATTTTCCCATTTGTTGTGCTTCCCTTTTCCCCTGCTGCCAGGACATGCAGCGTCCCACATGCTTCTGATTATTTCCTAAGAGTGATGAGGGATTGTGCTGAAATGCCTGTACTCTCCATGGTTTTTTGGGCTGGTGGCCTCACAATCTAGGTGTTCAGGATAAGGCTCAAAAGTGACAAAAGCTAAGAGAATGCCAGGAATCAAATCCACAAATTCAAGGCATTCCAACCAACTGAGCTCAGCATTTTCTTTATGCTGTCTTTAAAGGGAAGAGAGAAGACGATGAAAGCGTCAAAGAACAGGATTCACGCACCTACACAGCACAGAGTCCCGCTAAGAGGTGCAGAGTGAGCAAAATCCCCATCAACATCCAAGGCTGTTGGGGTTCAAAATGGAGCAAAGGAAGACTGGCCTCTGCAGGGCACCAAGACGAACTCCTTGACCAACAATAACTTCGGAAGGACACAATGTACAGTCCCTGCAATTTTGTGGCACTATGGTATTCAGCATTGGTTGTATTATTGTACCTAAGCCAAATGTATTGTAAATTATTCTATTATAAATACAGACTTTCACAAATAATTACAGAGGGTGAGTTTTGAGCTCAGTGATAAAGTGTAATTTAATAACAGGTGTTTCTTTACATCTCCAGGTTTTTTCCTAAATGAACTTTACAAATCATTCAAGGTTTAAAACACAAAGGCTTTTCTAGATATAGAAATGTGAAACTGCCAACTAACAAAACGAAACAGGAAAGACTCCTGAAACACTTTACCCTCTTTCTTCTTGAAACTGAGACCCTAATTCCTAGAACATAAGGAGTAATAGTATATTTCAACCGATAATTTTTAAGCCTAGTATATGAGTACACCAAGTCAAAATGACTAGAAAAAGAGGAAAGGAATCAGTTTTATCTGATATTACAAACCAGTAATTGAAACTGATAGAATGTGCTATTTCTAATGCAATACACATCTAAATGTTTTAAATCTTACTCCACACTTCAATTTCATGTTTCCTAATACAGAAATACTTATAGCTATCTCTGAAATAAACTTTTCAGTAGTGTAGAAGTGTTAAAAGAGGAAGATAGTCAATTAAAGAGGAAAAATTTTTCTATGAATAACAATGCTACCAACTTCAAAATATATATACCATAAGAGAATTACAAGACTAGATTTTTGTTTTTATTTCATTGTAAAACTTTTTTAGAGAAAATTAACACTCACAAAAAAAGTGACTTCCTCTCCAAAATTATAATTTTCTTCGAACTTTTTCATATGAAAATGCAGTTCAGTAAAAAAGAAAGAAAACACATGTATTAATTTCAAATATTTTGAGAAAGTCTACCAGGTATGTGAAACAAACATGTTGCTAAAAACATTAAAATGTCTACCAGGTATGTGAAACAAACATGTTGCTAAAAAACATTAAAATGACAAATCCTTCCCACTTAGAGGATGTTGTGGGTTGTAAACATTGCATCCAATTATATCTATAAGAACAAAATATATATGACATGCAGAATGAAAAAACAAAACACTGCAATACAGAGGAATTTCCTAACGCAGGTACCACTGGATTTGTTTCCCTCTTTTGATATCATGTCATACATTTTGAAACACTAGTTTTCGAAGCATACCCATTTTATAGCAATGGCAGGGCCAGCCGAAGAAGGATGGGCCATGAGGGAGAGACCACTGCTCAGTCAGAATCCTCAAGAGCTTTTGCACTTTCTGTTGTTATCTTTAGCTCACAGTAGAAGTGCTGAATGGTTAAGAGATGGAATGATTAGAAACACGAAGTTTTCCAGAAAGTGAATCTTGGTTTTTACACCTTTTCTTCCTGGGAGCGAAAACCTTGAGAAATCAACTAGTTATGCTTTGCTTCTTAGAAATCATGAACAACGCTGGTTTAATAACGTATAAGGAATCATATTGGGGCCTTGGAGGTAATATTTTTGGGGGACATTGGTACAGAAAGGGCTGGGCTTAACAAAAGTATAGTTAAAATTCTGTGGACTTTATCTTGCAAAAATTTAGTTTTGATCTTTTTCTTGACTCAGAAGGGAGCACTTACCAAGATGTAGAGGAGAAATTACCTACAAATCTGTTTATTTGGTATTTATAAAAACAGATCTGGCTACTCATTTACCATCTATTTTAACAAATACTCTTAAATCCCTGACTGTGTACCTAGGTAGTGTAAAGACTATATGTACATCATCAAAGCATTTCCTCTTGGCCAATGAGAGGCTTATAGTTACTAACTAATCTCTTGCAAAATTCTAAGTTATCTGCTCAGTTGGTCTTATTTTACAATGAAACACAACAAGTACTTCGAAGGTCAGCAACTAAGCAGAAGACAGTGTCTCTGGGTAGAGAGTACTGTTATGAACATTCACACAGTACTAAGGGTGCTACAGATACATACACTGAACTAAATCAAGTAATAATAGTGGCAAAAAGTAGAACACTGGCCTCAGCTTTGTAAATTTATGTCTGCCTAGTAACTGTAATTAAGAGATTATGGACTACAAACAACTGATGTTCAGTGTTGTGTTTCATCATATATTACCATTATTTTGGAATTTATCTGTGCCTTTTAAAAATAACTGCTTATCTACATAATAAAACAGAAAACAAACTACTCCTACACATGTAGGCCCTTTCTGAGAAGGCAAAGGGGAGACTGACTCAGTGGCGCAGGACACTGGGTCAGAACATGATACAATCACGAGGCAGTGGACCTGTGATACCAGAGGCCACTACACATCACAGCCACATAGGAATAGACAAGGTACTCCGAGGACATAGTGGCTAATGGCTAAGGGGACTGCAACAGGTTAAAAGGTGAAAGAAATGAGGAAACCATGAGCAGGAAAGAGGAAGCAGGCAGGCCAATGGATTTTCACTGGGCTCAGTCTTCCTCCCTGTCAGGAAGAAGTGCAACATTTCCAGAAAGGGCTCCAAGTCCTCCAGGGACTCTGATTTATGAAGATTTACTCTCTTTCCCTCTGTAAAGCTGTTAGCAGAAAGTGCTGACTGGCTGCAGCAAAGAATTTCTCATCAATGCTCTTTGATTGTATTTTGCAAACAAAATGCCTGTTGCTTGGTAACATTTCACTTGAGCCTGACCTTCCCTGAAAGTTATTGCTATCAGATTCGATTTACACTGTCCTCCTGTGATTACTGTAATCTTTTAAACCCAGGAGTTCATCCATCAGGGAAAAGAAAAGTTGGTTGTGTAAGGGGAGAGCACGGCTGTCCACCAGATTTATAACCAGAGGGCGTGTGCTGAGGGGTGATTCTCCCCCGAGAGCAGTGGACTCTGGTTTCTAGACATGCAGCGTTCTGGTTTTTTTGCCACTCACTGCCTTCAGCTCCACAAGATGGACACTAGCCTCCCCAGTGTCCCTGCTTCAGGAGCTGGTCATGCAGAAAGACTAGTGACCCAGGCCAGGCTACCCTGTGGCCCGGGGTGGCCAGACAAAACAACAAGATGCTAGCTCAATTTGAACTTCAGATAAGTAATGAAGGATTTTTACTGCGGGTATGTTCCATGCAATATTCGCCATTCTATTTCTCGGGTTTTTTTTGCAGGGTCTTTGCTAAGTTTGGCAATTCACCTCTTCCAAGCTGCTGGCTTTGAAGACTGGGAGGGGAAGCTTGGTAGGAAGCCAAAGAGAGCAGGGTGACTTTTGGAATTAGGAGTTGTTTTTTTTTTTTTTGTACCAGGAATCGAACTCAGGACCTTGCACTTGCCAGGCAGGCACATGTGCCAAGGGACAGAAGCCGACAGGCAGGGAGGCAGCACCAGCCCCAGGACATTCCCTTCGGCCTCAGGTCAGGCCCCAGCCCCTCTGGCCTCTCATCTCTCACTAGCTCTAGCTCTAGCTCTCATCCAGGGTGAAGAGAGCTGGCTGTTCACTACATCCCATCCTACCTCACCCCACAGCCCAGCAGAGCAGCAGTCGCCAACCTGGCATCTACAGGCAAGGCCAGAGCTCCTACTCCCAAGCCAGCTCCAGCTATGCTTTGAAAGAGACAATAGTATCACCCATCTATTCCTTTTTATCTGGTTGCTTTTTGTTTATTAAGCCCACCCCTCAAATTAAGTGATCTTAAAACCAGAGTTTTTGCATTCATAGGTACATTTCATAGACGGCTTTTATTTCTTTCCCGCTTCTTCCTTCCTCCCAGCCTATAGTCACAGAGGATTTTCCTTCCTGGCCTGGATAAGTATTCCTGTAATATTTCTTATATTTGAAGGTGTTACTCTTTCAAAAAATAAATAAAGTACAATTAAAATTAAGGAAGAAAACTGGGGAAACCCAATAAAGCTGAAGTTATAAAACCCAGAGCAAACATAAAGATTCTGGGAGGTGAGAAGCCAGAGGTAAAATAAAACAAAGGCAGATTTTCAAAACTTCGTAACTGCTTTGACTCTAGTTACCTTGTGGCTCCTTTCAGAAGAAATAAACCCAAAAGGAGATCCTACCATCCTGTTCAATGCTGCTCTTCTATTCCTAACCAAATACGTTTTCAATTTCATTTTCCCTCAAGAACACTCAAAAGAATTTGTGTTCACAGTTATTTGGATAGCAGATCTAGATCTAGGAAGAATCTACAGCCACTGACCTATTCTCTCCAGGTGCCTGGCACCCAGCACGCTCTCCCAGAGGAAAAGTTGGGGTAGGGAAGGCAGCACAATGCGGGAATGGAACTGCCTGCCGTTGCTCACCTTGGCTGTGACCCTTAGACTCCCCCAACTCTGGAGTCCACAGTTCTGAAAGGCTGACTTGGCTGGCTGAGACTGCTGATTCAGACACGCTAACCGCTGAAAGATGTCCTCCTTCCTGTTATAGTTTCTTGGGGAGAAGGGTATGAGGAGATATAAAAGGGAATCTAGAACAAATGAATTCCACAGTATGAATTAGGAAGCTTATGTCAGAATCTGTTTTCAGTCAAAATCTAATTAATTCTAGTTCAGTCGTAGATGGCAATCAAATAGCAGGAGGAATCTATACCCAAAAGGAATACAGTCACCACAGGAATGGGAAAATTCACCCAAAAGCCACAATACATATAACACCATTAGATAAAGTCGTCCCCGTTCCTAAAAAGAATCTGAAGTAGAATTTGGAAAAGATTTCTTTTGCTGTCAAAACTTTGTTTTGGTATTAAAACGTTGCTCCCTCAACCTAGAGGTATTACTCCAAGGAGTTGAGCAAAGGTACTCTTCCCTAAGGCTGATGCTTTTTTCAAAGATTTCTGCAGAGGAAAAAGACTCCATGTGCTAGTGCACCTGCATTTGTATGCAAGAAAAACTATCTCCTCACAGCTAGGTACTAAAGAGGTCCTTGGGCCTGCAAAAAGACAATCACATTTAAAAATTAAAGTTCACAAAGAAGTAGATCTATGGGATTTGCCAGCAGATATTTAGAGTTCCTGATAGTCTGAGTATTTATTATACATGTAGACCTACTATCCAAATGGACTTTAGCTTACTTTTTATACAGAGTGAGCTATTTCTTCAAGAGTATCACATATGCTTCTAAATATGCATGGTATGTTACAAATACATTATAAAGACAGTGCCAAAAAAGGTCTAACACACAGCAAATTTCAACCAAAGGTTTTCTCTAATTTAAACTCCAAATGGACTTTCTCTGTACATACACAGCGTAGAATAGGTCTACTTGCATGCTTGTATTCCTAGTGGAAAATAAAACCTGTGCTATTCTTGTCCCAAACCCCATCTGATTGGTGATTGGCTTTTCTTTAAAGCCTGGAATTATATGGCCAAACCAACTGAAGATGTAAACAAAAGTTGTGTAAATGGATGTATAAGGTGTGTGGTATGACTGGCTGGAAACTAAGCTCTTGATCCCCGATAGCTCAGTCCCCTAAAGTCATCACTCTGACCTCTGCTTGCAAATCACTTGTTTTCAATTTTGTGAGCTAATGTGACCTCTGAATACTTGGGGAGAGGGAGAAAGCACCAGGTCGGATTTGTCCAGTTGAAATCCTTTGCCCTTTTTTATTCCCCCAAAGCTTGTGTCCTACAGCTCCCGCTGCCTTCCTGACCTCCTCACTCCTCCCCCTTCCAGAGTAGTTGTGGGTTTTGTGACTTTTTATAAACCATTAATTTTATCTGTCTCAAAAATCATAGGAGCGCAGGAGGAAATGGATTAGCTCTTGAACAACAACCACAAAACACAACGCCGTATCCCAGTGAAGCTGCCGGGACAGGTAGCCAATGAAAAATGCTATCTCTAATAATAACTCAGACTCCTGGGGGAAACGGTCAAGAAACTGGAAACAGAAAAATTAAGATATTATCATGGAATCACTTCCAGAGTTGATCTCCTAGTTATTTGTTCTTACCTAGGAAGGATGTGACTAAACAAAAGCAAAAACAAAAAAAACTTAAAATGAAACAAAAACAGAAACCTCTTTAGTTACTCTAGGCAAACACGTAAAAGTGAGACGTTTATAGAGACAAAAGAGAGATCACTGTGTACCATGCCTCAGAAAAATGCTTCTGCATTCACTTGTATTAAATACTCACAGAACCTATGTCCAGCAAATTCTGTCCTACAAACACGGAGTCCTGACCTCACATAAGCTGTTCTCAGTACTTCAGGCCTGAGTAATGGGACAACAGAACTGACCTCAAGAGTCACTTCTCAACTCACCACAAACCCTGTAAGTGTAGGGAACCCCCAGCTCCACACAGCAGTCCAGTGGTTCTGAAAGCTTCTCTCCAGAAGCCAGGGTACTGTTTCTGAGAGTGAGTAAGTATACGCAGCTGCACTACCCTTAGCTCTACTCGAAGTAACCCACTGGGCCTTCCCCTCCTAATTCGAGCACACCACCCCTTTCCCTGAAGAGTGGGCCTTTTTTTCTCCCTTTGTACATTTGCCCTAGTGAAAGCAAAACAGCAAACCCAAGTCCATTTAATTCCAGGCGCCTTGGCTGGCTGAACAGGATCAGGCCAGAAGTTAGAGTTTTCCCAGGAGGAAATAGACTAAGAGACTGGCAATGCCAAGACCAGGAAGCCTGGAGGAGAAAAATGATGGAAGGGGCTAAGGGTGGCATTAGGGTTAGAGTTAGGGCTCCTGGAACAGATCTATTTTCCCTAAAACACTGCAGAAGATGTGAGGGGAACAGAGTAGGGAAAAAGGCAAGAAAGCTGCGGGTGGGGGGGGTGGACTTTATCAGCCAAACCCACCTACAACCCGGGAAAAGGAGTTCAAGGAGGCTTTCCTCACTCTAAGGTCTAGTTTTGTTTTGATTTCTTGAAAACACAATAGCTAAGCTGCCTGAGAAACGGTGTTAAAGGTCCTCAGCAGTTCTGCAAAACCAGATGACTCTACAGAGGTCAAAGAAGTCTTGCACCAACTTTTTATTATCGTTCTTTAACGAAACTCTTTTACCAAACTGCAAGGGACTGGACGGGAACGCAGTCAAAAGGGTTACGGGTGCTGGAGATAACTTGTGCTCTCCCCAATTCCGTGGGCCACGCGGAGACGCACGTCCAGCTCGCAGTCAGCCAAGCCCTGGGCCCCAGCACCTACCGTGCCCCTACTCAGCCCTACCGCAATTGCGAGGCTCTAAAACGCGCTGCCAGGAAAACCTCGGCCGATGGCGCTAACTACGTGGGCGCGTTTAAATCTAGTCTTGTCCTGGATCTCTTTTCCCAAAGGATTTAACACGCTCCTCTTTCGCCTGGGGAAGGCATCAACTCCAAGTGCAGCCTTGTGGTTCTCCTTCCTCGGGATCCAGACCCAAGGCTGCCTTCTCCCAGAAGAGTGAGAACCAGTCTGGTAGAGTCAGGAGGTCGGCCTGGCCAGGAAAACTTTCGAAAAGAGACCCAGAAGGTACTTGGACGTTGCAAATGCACCTGGCGAAGCTGGCGCGATCACCGTGCTCGTGCGCTAGTCCTTACCTGGCTTAGCGAGCTGCGCCTGCAGCGCCCCGGGCTGGGGCTCGGAGGCCCAGCGTAAAGCGGCGGCCGCGGCTAACTCGGCGGCGGGGCGCGTCGGCGGCTGAGCAGGCTGCGAGGCCGGCGGCGGCTGCGGGCCGGTGGTGGAGTCCCCAGGCTGCGGGGGCCCCGGCAGAGCGCGCAGCGAGTCCGGGATGAGGCTCTCCAGGCTCTCGTTGGCCTGCTGCCGGCGCAGCGCCACCTGTGCTGCCATGACCCGCTGCCGCTCGATGATGAGGATGCACTTCTCGCAGGTGCAGTCCTTGAAGCGGCAGTAGCGCTTGTGGCCCTTGAGCCAGGACAGCACGCCGTGGTTGCGGCAGCGCGCGCACTTTGGGGTACGCTGCAGAGGCGCCCGCGGCGGCTGCGACACCGGGCCGCCCATGTAGAGGTAGGGTGAGCCGTAGCCGTTCATGCCCAGGGCTCCGGGAAGAGTCGGCGGGCTAGTAGCGGAGGGAGGCCAGCGGGTGCTGGGGTCCGACGCTGGAGGCCCGTTCGGGGGGCGGCCTCCGGGCGGCGCGGCCCGGGGTCCCGCAGCCCCGGCGGCCGGGTGCGTTCTGGGGCGGCGGGAGGTGCAGCTGCAGTCTCTCCAGCTCCCGTAGTGCGCCCAGCCTCGCCCCCCCGGTTCGTGCCCCGCCAGTCCTCACGCAGGCCGGGCCGCGCTCGGCGGCTGCTTTGGGCGCACAGCCACGCCGGCACCTCCCCCTCCGCTTAGGTGCAGGCAGCCGCCAGGAGCCGACGAGAGCTCTGATTAAGGTCTGAGCCAACTGTCTGCAGCTCCTCTGCTCGCCGGCCTGACCCAGCACCTCCTCCGCCGCCCTCACCCAGCCCCTCCTCCCCTCCACCGCTACCCCCACCCCTGGGGTCCTTGTGTCCTGTACTGCCCACCCAACTCCTTCCTCCTTCTTCGAGCCCTTTAGGTCCTGCACTTCACCTTCCCCGCCGCCTGCCGCCTGGCCACTCTGGCGGGGGCGCTCACGGCCCCCTTCTCCCAGCCCTCGGCGCTACCCTTCCCGTGGCGGGAGCAACTGCGCGCTTTCGGAACGGAGCGTGGCTGGGCACGCAGGGCGGGACTCGAGGACCGCGGGGGTGAGGGTGGGGTGCCCCTGCGCGTTCTTCTCTTCCTTCCAAGCTGATCTGGAGGCTGGGAGGCCTCCTTTATCCCAACTCTTGGCGGCAGAAACTCGGCTCGGGAAAGTGTGCCTGGCGTTGCGGCTGCACCCTAGACCTGGCGCTGGCGGGGTGGGGATGGGGGTGGGGGTTCAAGTTGAGGCTCGTGAGCTCCAGGGTCACTGGCAGGACGAGTTAAGGGTGGAGAAGCGATATTTACTCAGGAAAATTAAGCTATTTATTTCCTTTTGTAACACATTTTTTCCCTTCTTGTTACTGCAGAAGAAAACGAATGTTTAAAAAACAATCCGCTGGCCTAAGGATGACAACCCATTTTGCAGGTTAATGTTTTCCTCCCCTCCTCCCCCAGTTTTAAAATGGAAAAACAAAAAGCAAATAACAACAAAAACCACAGTCTCCGCCTCGAACGGCCTAGAGATAGCTCGCGTGGTTGTTTTGCGTAGACGCTAACTCTGAACTTTTAGACATCGGACCGGAACCACATTAGCGCCCTGAGAATTACCCAATATGATCTCCTAGTCCCCCAACAACACTGAATTGTCAAGTGTAAGTTTCTTGTTATCCCATTCAAGTCCCTACAGATTCTGTGAATTAGTGAAGGATAAGAGTTGGGGATAACCCCCATAGACCTCACCCATAGACGTCTTTGGGTCGGAATGGGAAGGCGGCCCTGCTAGGATGGCAGCATAAAACTTTGGACTGGTATTTGTGTGGATTACCTGTCTGGCCTTATGCAAGCTACCACTACGTGTCCCTAGGACCCGCTAAAGTTCCTCTTCAACAAACACAAAAATGGTGGCCACAGTAGGCGGGGCAGCCTAGTGGCACTGTGCAAACGGGTAAGACGGCAGTCCTGGGAACCTTCACTAAGTGTATCTCCTGGCGGCCTGGACGAACCGAATGCTAAATGACAGCGTAGATGTTCACTGGAAGGCCTGGCCCCTCGGCGGCACAGAACCCTACGTCCGCTTGGTGAGGCCGCTTTTTTTTCTGCACTGTCCAGACAGCAACCCAAAAACGTCCCTCTGTGTTGCTTTGAATTCAGGCAAAGCACCAGGCGTTTAACAGTCAAGCTTTTGCCTGGAAGAAGGTTTAAAAGGGAATCCGGCCGCCTGCGTTCCCCTTGAAGCCTCAAGCCGTCCCGGCTTTCATCCCCATCGGGGAGTTGGGGAACGCGGGGGGCTGACCTGGTGGAGCGCAGGCAGGAAGACTTGTGCTCCTGGGAGAACTTCCCCAAGGCCGAGACAAGCAAGGACCCTCTGCCTTGCCGCTTCCCCCATCTTTTAATCCCTCCGCTCCTACTCTTCGCTAGGAAAATAAACCCTGAAATCTACAACTGGAAGGAAGTCTGGCTGCTTTATGAACGCGAAGGAGAGGTCACCCAGCGCCTGGTGGGCGAAAGCCAGGAAGTGCGGCTCGGGGAACGAATCGCTTCGGGAGACGTAGACACGAGGGCCGCGCATGGCACCGGATCTGGGAACTTTTGTCCCGAAGTATGTGGGTTTCTTGGAAACTCGAGAAGCAAGAACCTTTTTCAAACCCGATTTTCTCCATATCGTCAGCGAAACGTATAATGAGAATTATTTTTTAAAAAGGAAAATAGCAGAGCTCTGCACCAGGTTTGTGAACACATTTCACTCCCCGGATAACCCCCTTTTCTCCCTTGATCATCTAACCACCCTATCCGGATGCCACTCAAACAGTCTAGCATTATTTGGGCCCGACCCGTTTCACTCCAGCGCACATCGGGGGCTGAGATCTAAATACTCATTTGATATAGCGCCGTAATCCTTTTCTCATATTTGATGGGAATGTTTTCCATATCCCAGTATTTGACAACATCTCCCTATAGGGCCAGGTTTGTATTTATGTTGGTAAAATGTCCCCTGCCTCAAAGTCTATTGTAACCCAACACCTGACAACCCCGAGTCCCATTTCTGTTTGCAGAAAGGGTTTATTCAAGCACATAATGGGATCCCAGCAGAAAGCCTTTCAGAACAAGGGGCTATGGTAAACTTCACCACATGAACTCCGTTTCCAGGGCTATTAAGCTTTTAATTGGAAAATAGCAGAGGAAATTTCAAGGTGACTATAACGTGTTAGCAGTTAGTGCAGAGAAGAAAAGCCCATGCGGGAATGAATGTAGAAAGCATATGGTCCGAATCACATTTAGGAGGAGCGGCCGGCTTCTAAGTCCCTGCAGCTTATACACTTATGGGAAAAATCATCAAAGAAATCGAAAGGGAGGAGGGAGGATTACTAGTAAAAGTAACCCCGCTAGACTAGAAGCACTGGCGTTCTCTGGGTGGTGGTGTTTGTGTTTTCAAAGCACAATGAGGTAGAATTGTGGCAGGTATTAAAAGTGAAAGGGTGAAAAATGTGCTGGCCTTTCTCGTCCCACACACAACCGCACCGTGCACGTGTATCTGAACGCAGGGAATGTAGGTGCCCTTGCTGAGAAAGGACGTTCAGCTCCAAACATTGGAGTCCTGCTAGCTGCTCCTTGGCCCCAAGCGACGCTTAATCAAAAGGACAGTTGCATATTGTCCCGGATGTACAGCACATCAACAAATGCTCTACTTTGCTGGATACTCGTGGAAGGGGAGGTCCGGGTTGCTATTTTGCCGTTCATATCGTGACAACGATGGTGTTGGTATGGACACTGGAGACCCGGGCGTGCAGAACTTCCTTCATAGGCACAAAAAAGTGACCCCTCTCCTTGCTTGGGAACTCAGCATGCACTACTCAGCTCTCACCCAGCCAGTGTCTCTTGAAATCATTCTTTGGTCAGCTTCAAATGGAAAGAAGGTGATGGTGGGGATAACGCCCAGCCAGGCAATCTGCAATGGGGCGACAAGTAAACCGATTTCTTCAAATCTGCAGTAATATCCTTTTTCTCCCTTACCTAGGGGGACACTGGAGCCCCATCCCCGGCCCCAGAGGACCCGCGAAGCAAGCCTCTGGGGCGCTGGTAAAGGGCGATTTACTCCTCCAGGGTAGAAGGTTTCCACAGGAATTTGGAAGGGAAGGGAAATCTTAGTGGGAAATGTGCTCCAACTGTTAAGGAGCCTAGGCCTTTTTAAGCAAAGGGGTGAGAAAACTACTGCGGCCCCGCCGACGCCCCCTGGCAGTGCTGCTGGGTCCCCCGCCGTCTGGGACCCTCGGAGGAGCAGCGGACGACGAAGTCGACGCCGCCCCGGGGAGCGGGTGCTAATTCCTCTGCCCCAGTCGGGTCACCTTAGGGGTGTGGGCTGCGGGCTAAAATAGCCTCCAGCCTGTGCCCCCTCCGCCCTCGACCTCCAGAGTCCCTCGTGCACCCGGTAAGGTGAAACCAACAGCGCTTTCTCGTGCGACTTTAAAACCAAAAGGCGAGAAAATAATTTTGGGTAACTTGAGCAAATTCAGGGAATAAGCAAAGAAAATTTCACACACACACACACACACACACACACACACACACACACACTTTGTGCCCAGCGTTTGCTCAGCTCAGCGCAGCGCTGCCCCAGGCCCAGCCACTTTTCCAGAAAATTCTCCCGCCACCTCCTCCCCTGCAGTTCCTCATCCAAAGCCCCGGGAAGGCCGTGCGTGACCGTGGGAAAGAAATCCCCTTCGGTTCCAAGAGCCCGCGGGTAATGAGGGGAAAGGTCCGCGCCACCATCACCCCAGGAAGAGTAGGTGAGGTGAGAACCGGACGCCTGGGGCCCGGTTTGGGCTGGAAAGCTAGGCCGCCAGGCTTAAGGCCCACAGCTTGGGTCTACATGGTGCGCCACCCCTCCACCCTCGGGCGAATAGGGGCCGGGAGCCCTCAGGGCGGGGCGACTTCCGGAATGACGCGGCCACGCCCGAGGGCCACGCCCACCGCCTTGCCCCGCCCCCGGCGTCCTGGCCGTGGCTGTGACCCCTGGAAAAGTTTTCCAGGTGGGAAAGACAGGGAGGAACTTCAGCTAGTGTCGGCGGAGAGGCCGGGGTGCGCTCTCGCGTGGCGTGTCTTTGAAAGGCGGGATTCGCGAGGTGTTGGCAGCTGCAGAGCTCTCCGAAGGCGCGGGGCACAGAGCGGCAGCGTGTCCCAGGCCTGCTCCGCGTGGGCACGGAGGGCTAAAGGACGAGGGCTTCGCGCCGGCCTCCCGTGCACATTTCCGGACCAACTCCAGCCAGGCTGGCTGACGGGAGCCCGGCGAGCGTAGGCTGTGCCTCGCGGCCGAGACCGGCAGCGCTTCTGTGTAGTGTGCGTGTCGGCGCTGCAGTTTCCCGCAGCAGCGGGCACTCGGTTT